>JAJLYE010000027.1:1409-13263 GCA_030571715.1 Grigorovia jiainica (nom. inval.) | reverse complement strand
GATGAAAAACCGACGACATAAATTTATGAAAAAATGGTTAAAAATGGGATAAAATTTTAGTTTATGCAAGTAAGAATTGGTGATGGAGTAGTGGGTTGTGTGGAGTACAGTATTTTACATTTATAATATATAATTATATATTAATCTGCCCGTAATCTGCCTGTAATCTGTCGGTAATCAAGAAACTAAACACATTTCAATTGCATTTTAATTTAATTAAAATGAAATGAAAAAAAAAACGACGCAAATTTTGAAATGTGAAAAACAAACCCTAAAACATTTTGGAAGTCAACCCTAACTCAACCCTAATAAATTATTAAACCCTAACAAACCCTAAAATAATTTAAACCAAACCCTAACGCAACCCTAACAAAAAACAAGCCCTAACTAACCCTAATTCAACACCCATCCAAACCCTAACCAGCCCTAACTAAATCCACAAACCCTAACCACGGATTTAAAAATTCCGAATCGCGGATTTAAAAATTCCGTGCTTGATCTTCTACTGAACTTCTACAATACCACTTCCACTGACCATTTCCAATCCTCTAATCTCCCATAACCAATCTTCTAACCTCCAACACCACCACCAACCATCTAACCCCCAATACCAGTCTTCTAATCCACACTAAAACACATAAAACACGTCAAACGCGTAAAATCCAAACGCGTAAATTAACGCGTTAAAACAATTCGTGTCCTTTTCAAAAATATTTTCCATTTTTTTTCACAGTTTAAAATTTTCGATAATTTCCAATGAAAAAAAAAAAATTAAATATAAATATTTACAATTTAAAATTAAACATTATTATTAAAATTTATTATTTCTTACTTTCCCTCCTCCCACCTCTCTGATTTAAATTACTTCAATTTAATAAACATCACATCACAACAAAGAATGTCTTCTCCAGATTTCGCTTACAAACAAGATCCAAAAACATTAGTACTTTTCGACGTCGATGGTACTTTAACACCAGCAAGATTATTCGTCTCTGATGAAGTTAGAGACACTTTAGTCAAATTAAGACAAAAAGTTGTTATTGGTTTCGTCGGTGGGTCAGATTTATCTAAACAAGTGGAACAATTAGGTTCTACAGTGATTCAAGATTTTGATTATGCATTTGCAGAAAATGGGTTGACCGCGTACAGATTAGGTAAACAATTAGAATCACAATCTTTTATTCAATGGATTGGTGAAACTGAATATAATAAATTAGCTAAATTTATTCTTAATTATTTAGGTAATATCGATTTACCAAAGAGAAGAGGTACTTTCTTAGAATTTAGAAATGGTATGATTAATGTTTCACCAATTGGTAGAAATGCCTCCACTGAAGAAAGAAATGAATTTGAAGCTTATGATAAGATTCATGGTGTAAGAGCTAAATTTGTCGAAGCTTTAAGAAAGGAATTTGCTCATTTAGCATTAACTTTCTCTATCGGTGGTCAAATTTCATTCGATGTTTTCCCAACTGGTTGGGATAAAACTTATTGTTTAAATCGTGTTAAGGATGAAGGTTTCGAAACAATTCATTTCTTTGGTGATAAAACTTTTGAAGGTGGTAACGATTATGAAATTTATGAAGATGAAAGAACTATTGGTCATTCTGTTACTTGTCCAGAAGATACTGTTAAATTATTAAATGAAATCTTTAACTTATAATTCATGTTAATCAAAATTTTAAATTATATCTACTCTTATATACTACATTACTATACCTTTAATTAAAAATAATAATATCAATAATTTCATCATGAAAGTAATCTTATATATGCCAATACAAGCGCAAATGTACCGGTACAAACACCAAACAACCATTGCATCACTTGTGTCTTAACTTGATTAATTTGTACTTTCATATTAGATACTTCTTGTTCAATCTTAGATTCGATTTCATTCAATTTAATATTTAATTGTGATATTTCATCATGTATACGTCCTTTCTCCAATGATAAATCTAATTTAATACCAGCATTCAATTTATTTATTTCATTCTTTAATTTATTATTTATCTCTAAAAAATTTCTTTGTATCGTATCTAAATCATCATTTATTCTTTGAAATTCATTATTATCAAATTTAATTAATTGTTCTTTCAAATTGGCAAAATCCACTCTTTGTTGATATGTTAATTGAATTAATCTTTCACGTTTAGCTAAATCTTTGGATACATGTACTGTACCACTTTGTATACATTGACTTAAAATATTAATTAATACATTGGCTTGTGTTTCATTGAATACTCCATTGGCAATTAATTGATCTTTAAATTGTGCTGTGTCTTTAATATGTATTGTATTGTCGTTAATCTTGTTTACATGTAAGTTACTAATATTATTATTTAATTGTAATCTACTGTAATGTAAATAGTTTTTTTTCACTACATTCAATCCAAAAACTCTATTCAAAACCATATTTATCAATAAACTATTATAACTATATACTTATCTAATATACTATCCCTAAACTAATCTTTTCAATTGGGTAAATATTTTTTTTTTATTCTTAATCAAATCTTGGAAAATTAAAAAACCTAATAAATTATCATCTTGTCGACTAGATTGAATAATACAATTCGCCATTTCTTTACTTATATCTTTACAAAACTCTACGGGTGACACATAACCCTCTTGTTTGGTATCGTCTTGCTTGGCCATTTGTACAATTTTAATCAATCTATAAAAATGTGTAGTAATTGCATCCAAAGATGCAATATGATTCTTTGACATTGAGGCAAATGTCGTATACAATCCAACAAGTCTCTTAGTTTCATTATCTTCCACGTTTTCGGGTATCTTACTTTCAATGCCATTGGCATCAGAAGTGTCTTTGTCAGTGGTGGGATCCTCCATGTTTGGATATTCCTTATACAATTCTCGTAATATATCAGTTAATTCCATGGGTATTAATGGGATAGGTAATTCTAATAAATAAATTTTTAATACTGATGCCACGACACTAGGTGAGTATTGATCCCTTTCGAAAATTTCAAACATTTCATGTGTAGTGCCTTCATTAATATTCAATCTATTTAATTTATTTCTTAATTCATGCGTTAAATTTAATTTAACTGAATGAATCCATATCGAAGTACGTGATTTATCGTTTTCTAATTCAGGATAAATACCATCCATATAACTTAAGATACCACTAATTATTATTGGAACATTTTTTTGTTCAATTCGACAACGTGTATCAATATCAATACCAAAAATTTGCTTTAATCCTGGATTATAATAATTATTATATGTAATTACTTTTGGTTTAAAATTACCAATTTGATTTTCTTTAATTAATTTATTAATATCCAACAGGGGATTAATATTATCAGTTAAATTGATTATTTTATTCATTGTTAATTTTAATTTAGAAATCTTATTGTTTATCGTAGAGGTAAAATCAATTGTAGCCTTCTTTATGGCATTTAATCTATCAAATTCACATTTTTCCATAAATTTTAAATGATCAATCATTAATTCTTCAATGGAACAACGTAATGAATCCATTTTATAACATTCACTGTAATATTTTAAATCAGATTTTTCCATTTCTTTAATATGATTAATTAATTCAATCTCTAAATTAGTTAACTCTGGTGGATTCATCTTCAAATTTTCAATTTCATGATCATTCAAGTTGGTTTGGGGACTCATTACATTTTTGGTTTCCTCTGTTCCAACTTCTTTAATTTGTAAATTTTCCAATAATTTAATTGTGGATTTAATAAATTTAATTTCATCATCTTCAACTTTATCCATTTCTTTATTATTGTTATCATCATCATCTTTAAGAGATTTGTCGTTCCCCTCACCGGAATCATTCAAGGGAAGATTGGCAAAATTATAACTGTAATCCTTCCATTGATATTGAAATTTTTTAGAATTAACAAATGAATTACCCACACCATTACAATATTTTAAAAACCCAAAATTAATTAAATCTTGACCAAATTCTTCAGCTTGATCAAAATCCTTTATTGATAAATTATCAATTAAAAATTTTGTTATTTCAAACCCATTATTTGTATTGGTTAATGTATATGATATTAAGGGTAATTTATAATCTGTTTTATTTAATTTAATTAATAAAATTTTAATTATTTCTCTTATGGTCTTAACATCAAATTCAATACCACCAAGTGAACCAAAAATTTTATTATCATTTTCATCATTAATTAAATTAATATATTTTAATTTTAAATTTAATCTTTTAATAGATTGATTAAGTGATTCATTAGAATCATTAATAAGATTAATTCTTTTAAAATCTTCTAATCTTTTACAATTTTTAAAATATTCTTGTGATAATTTATTAACATAATGGTTACTCTTTTGAAAATTTTTAATATTATTCATTAATATTTTCTCACTATATTTAATTCTTTCACGATGTTCATTACACCATTTACTAAATGGTTTCAATACAAGTGTTTCAATATTTGATGCAATAAGTAAATGTTGTTCACCTTCATTTTCCATTTCTTGAATAATATCTTGTAATGCAACAGTGGTGGTAAATCCAATCAATGAATTATGTTTTGGATTAACATTTGTACCGGTATTAATAGTATTAGACACAGTTGTCGAAACAGTATTAATAATATTATTGTTACTATGTTGTGTATCCACATCATTCTTCTTAATCGAATCGATACCTTGATCCATAGAGATTAATTGCTTACCATAATTAACTTCGAATTGCATTCTCGAAGCAAATAATTGAATAAATGAATCACATTGATCACAACCACTGTATAAATTGTTAAAAAGTATTTGTAACCCGCTGGACAAATCATCAGACCAAAAACTATCAGCGAAGGAGGCCATATTCTAGTATATATTCCTTTATTCTATTGCTTATTATCCAAAATAATGATTAAATTTACGTATCACTGTTATATTTTTTTTCTATTTATAAACTTTTTTGCTTAATAAAGTAATTAATTTAATTCTTGGCGTTGTTTCAAATTCGACTATGTTGTTGATGTTGATCCGGTATGTGATTGTCGGTATTGTCTGTTGTTTCTTGTGTGATCTGATCGTGTTGATGCGAGATCCCTTCCAATGAGATTCGGTTATAGATATATTATATATTTGAGAAAAATTATATACTTGATAACGTGGCTATAATTAAACAGTGTCACTGTAAACTGCAGTCTGCAACAGGTTCGTGTCCTTGCAATGATAAATACTATATTTAATATATTTAATATATTAAATATTGTATATGTTTACAAAAAGATCCAGTTTTCTTAATTTTTCAAAATTTCAAAAAATTTTCGTCTTAAAAAAAAAAAAAAGAAGAATTGAAATTGTTAAATCAAATTTTATTCAAAATATTGAACAAATTAACTCTCAGAAAATGATACACTGGCTTGTGTGCACCGTATGGCTATTGCAATTTGTCATGGGTCATGGCGATCACGACCAATTGAACAACGAACACGAAAAACCAATTGCTGCTTATTCAATTCCAAATTTATTAACTGACAATTCAGTAGTGCAACCAAATTGGTTACTAGGTGAATCTACAGTTTTAAATGAAGGTAGATTTATTTTAAATCCAACTAAATCTAGTAAAGGTTCACTTTGGTGGAAAAATTTTGTTCCTGATTTGTCACAATTTACAGTTGAATGGACTTTCAGATCATTAAATTATCAAGGTAAACATTCTGGTGGGTTGTCATTTTGGTTTCTTATTGATAATTTAGATAAATCCATTAATAATAATATCCAGGATAAGACATTGTTTAATGGTCCGGGGAAATTTAATGGGTTACAAATATTGGTAGATAATAATTCAAATTTACAACAATCTGTTCATGCACAATTAAATGATAATAAAAATATTTTTAAACAAGATTCAACTATTTATGACCATACTTTTGCATCTTGTTTAATGGGGTATCAAGATTCATCTGTACCATTAACAATGAGATTATCTTATGATTCCCTAGATAACAACCTTTTAAAATTACAAATTGACAACAGAATTTGTTTCCAAACTAGGAAAATTAAATTAATAACCAATAACGATTTATTAAAGATTGGTGTTACAAGTGATAATATTAACACTGAAGAATCATTTGAAATTTTAGGTATTAATTTTTATGATAAAATTATTGATGATTCATTAATACCAAATGTTAACGCTATGGGTCAACCAAAATTTTTAACTAAAATTATTGATTCTAAGACTGGTACTGAAAAAATTGTGGAAAAAGCAACTTTAGATGAACAAACAAAGCAAATGACAAATTTTGAATTATATAAAAAAATGGATAGATTAGAAGGTAAAATTTTAGCTAATGATATTAATGTACTTGATGAAAAGATAAATAATATTATATCTATTCAAGAAAAATTAATTATTCAATTAGATACAATGTCAAAATTATTTACACAAAATAAATTAATTAATAAAGATTCTAATCAAATTGGAGATAATGATAATGATAATAATGATGAATTTAAAGATTTTATGGCAATGAATAATAAATTAGAACAAATGTTATTAGAACAAACTAAAATTAGAGAAGCAACACATAAGGCAAATGAATTACATCAAGTGGGACCTTCAGTGGATGATATCGTACGTAAATTAATCATTTGGTTAATTCCATTAATTGCCATTATGTGCGTTATGGCTTATTATACTTTTAAGATTAGACAAGAAATTATAAAGACTAAATTGTTGTAAATGATTGAATTTTATGAATCGTATTTTTTTATACTGGAGCCACTGGAAATTGGCAATTTATTTTTTAAATAACGTCTCAAACATCATCTTATAAATATTTCATATTATATATTATATAAAGTTTCTCATTATAATAATATAAATGTTTTTCTTTTTGTTTTTTTTTTTGCCTTCTTTCTGTTTTACTGTGCATATGGTGGTTTAAATGATTTTATATTGGAATTATTTTTAAAATTACTATTAGGTTTCCTTCTTGTGGTTCGTATCTCTTCTTGATTTGTCAATTCATTAAAATTAGTCACAGTATCAACATGATTTAATCTTTCCAATAAATATTTTTCATTAAAATAATTTAAATATTCACGTTTATTCATTAATCCAATGGGTAAACCTTGTTTATATTGCCAATATTTTTCCCATTTTAATTGTCTTAATTTTTGTACTCTTTGTAAACCAACATTAACGAAAAGTGAATCATGTTGATGTTCAATTTCTTTAATTTCATTGGGCGTTAAATAATTTAATCTTTGTAATAATTTAATTTTATCATAAATAGGTAAACCCTTTATAGAATATTCTAATTTTCTTTTATTATTCGTAATATTATCTGTATCGGTAGTATCTTTAACGGGTAATGAATCAAATTTCCAACCATTAAAATTTAATATTGATGTTGATTTATTATGGAAATGTGATATTGTGTTAGTTACTAGATTATTGCCAGTGGTTGGTATTGTCATATTATCCACATTAATTGGAGTAGATGGTGTTGGTGATGGTATATTAGGTAATGATACAAATGATGATGAAATTGATATTGGTGAATTTTTCAAATTTACATTCACATTAGAATCATCTTTAATTAAATCAATTGTTTCATTATTAGTATTGTTATTGTTATTATTATTATTGTTATTGTTATTATTATTATTACTATTTAAATCATTAATTTGTGAATCTTGTTGACCAATGGGTACATCTAAACTATTATTTTGAATGGCTTGTAAAAATGAATTTTTAAAATGATATTTAGGTAATTTAAATTGTGCACTTAGTTCTAATGAACCAGAAATATTTTGTCCCGGTATTACTGTAGTAATATGTTCACCTTGTGTAAATTGATTCATATATTCTAATTTAATTTCATTTGATGTTTGTTCAGTGAATAAATTAATTGGTTTTTCAAAATTACTTGATAAGATCTCTAATTTATTATCAAAATTATCATCTTTATCAGTTTGTTCATTGTTTATAAAATAACTTGGATATAAATTTTGTAATAAATTAATTAATTTTACACTATATTTAACAACTCTATGATGTGGTGTAAAATTTTGTTCTTTAAATAAATTTTCCCAATAATCATCAACAATTCTTACACCACAGGAAATTATTGCTGCACCAAATAAAATATAAGCAGATTTAGTAGTTATAAATGAATATTCAAATTTTTTATTTAAGTTAATTTCATCAATAAATTTATTTTCCATTAGAAATTCCCATTCTGTTTCGTTAGTTAATTGTAACGGTACAATAAATTTATTGTATTGATTAATAAATTGTTGTACATTACAATCCATTTGCAATGCTTCAATTAAATCTTTAATCATTACGAAAAATTTAGAACCATGATTAGGTAATTGGAAATAATCAAATAAAAATTGCTTATCTTTATCCAAGAGATGCAAACCACCATTATTATCAATTTTCAGTAACCCATTACGATCTGTGGTTTTCCATTCATGTTCCTCGGGGGAACTAGTGTTGTCATCATTCTTGACCACGTAATCTAGAGGAATATTAAGTTGTTTTCGAGGTAAATCAGACAATGAGCCGGAAACTAATTGTTTCTGTTGGTGTATCTGTAAGAAATGTTTAATTAAGAAATGTTCATGTCTTTGTAAGGCCTGTGGATCCAATTTTTGCACTACTGCCATCGTTTTATCCACTGTTTAATTTCTCATTTTTATCAAAAATTTCACTTTTTTTTTTTTGTAAACAAAATGGCCAACCCTAGGGTTGATCAATTTTGAAATTCAAATATTGAAATTGCAAACCCTGAACAGAAAAACACAAGCCCTAACGTATTTCTCGTCGTTGACACTAATAGTAACGAAACTGTTAGTGACGAAACTGCCAAAGAGAATAACACAATGCTAATAACAGTGCATAACCATTGGAATATGAGATTCTTATATTCTAATGTAACTCTTTTAAATGTTCTCTATTGAATAAATGGAAAATAATTGATGAAAAGTTCATGATAAAATTTGATACAACAAAGCATTCAAAATCAGTATTGCTATTGAATAAATGTACAAAATATCTTTATATATATTTGTGTTTACTTCACCGTTCTATAAAATACAATTTTGGTTCTAATACATTTGGAGTTTCATTATTTTGCACAATTTTGTAACAAGAATATATCAATTATCAACTAAATAACAACAATTTAACTATTTTAGAAATACTAATAAGGTTGACATTATTCGTCTTGTATTCTTCTTGGAGATACCTCTTTTAATATGGATTGCAAGAGAATTTATCAGTTTAAAATTATTTGTACAATCTTCCTGGTAACGTTGGAATGGTTTTAAATTTGAATGAACTGCCATACGCCTTTTAACTTGACTTGTTGATGGGAAATGTTTTCTTGGCAGATTGGGCATTCTTTTTGTTAAGAGTTCGCCATATTAGTGAAAAGCTTATTATATTTCCCCCGAGTATTTGTAGATCATATAGAATTAGAATGTGTTAAAATATGTTGTTTCAATCGCAAATAGTATATGACTTTTTTACCACAAAATTTACTTTTAAATTTTCTTTCCTTTTCCATCTTCTCTCTATCTTTCATATGCTTCTCTAGATGTGTGGTTACTTCTTTCCTTATAGTATATACATATTTTTTAAAATTTGCCCAACTACAATGGTATTAATTTTTATCATGTGTATTATAATGCGATTTCAACGAGGATGATTTCCTCAAATATATTTGACATATTTTACAACGGATGGTGTTTTCTATTTCTTTAGAATATCATAATTCCCCGAAGTACATGTAAAACTTCTTTTTTTCATCGCTATGACTTGTTAAATGACTTTTCAATGTCGATGGACTAAATTGGATTTTATTACACATTGGACAACATTTCGCATGTTCTTTTTTCGAGCTTGACTTTTTGCTTCTTCTTCTAAATAACCTTCATATCTTCTTAAGTAATATATCGGACTCTTTCGATATTTAATTTCAACGTTACAACCATCATATGTACAAAAATATGCTTTTATATCTGTATGTGAAATTAAATATTTCTCTAACTTCGACCTCCTTGACTAATTTTTAGCACAAACTAAGCATTAATGTTCATTTTCTACATCTCTATTCATTGAATTATCAATTTTACTTCTCTATTACGGTTTATTTTCACATCATCATAGGTAGAAAATCTTCTTTTCTTGTTGTTATTAGAATTGTTGTCAAATTTATTGTTTGAATGGTTTATTGAACATTCAGGATCACCATTTTCTTCTCAACTTATTGCTGCCTCTTCGTTCAATTACTATTTGATATAGTAATCTGAATATTACACATAATTATGGACTAAATATTTTGTAACCAGTAGTTGCCAATTTTCAAATCAAAATATCAAGTTTACAGTTTTTTATATTTTTCGTTTTTATAGGAAAAGTGATGAGCACAAGATTTTATTTCAATCTGGTAAGACGAAATTATTCAATGGATAGAGTGAATATATTTTGATAGTGTTTTTTTGAAAGATATAAATGTATTAGTTTAAAACTTATTACTTTTAATATATTGAAAGTTGCATTAAACCGGCAACACTGTTTTTTTTGTAACTTAGATTCTTTCATTTTTTAATTCAATTGTTACACACATGTCTTATTTAAAACATTTTTGATTAAATTTGATTAATCCAGCAACAAGATATAATAAAATTTGTTTATAGAACATAAATATAAATCATTATTTCATATATATTTATTATTTAATAAAATAGAAAAGTAGTAAATAATATATAGTTTAATCAAATCGTTTGGGTTATAATAAAAATATTAAGAAAGAAACAAAAATATAATTTAATTTAGAAATAGAATTCGAAGAAGCCTTGGCTAAGTAAATCTTAGGAACTGAAGGTGTAACAGATGGTAAAGTAGAAACTGATTGTTTTGCAACAGCTATAGTAGATGCCTTGGTTGCTGTTGCAATAGTTGAAGATTTATCGAAAAGATAGATTTGACCATCAGGTGGATTGATAGTTGTAGAAACTGCATTTCCTGCATTTCCTACATTATTAACGTTAGTATGGCCATTGTTTGGGGTATTAGTATTAATTAAAGTGTTACCAATGATCTTACCATTGTTTGTTGAAGTTGTTGGTTTTGCAGGATTACCATTACCATTACTTGGGGTATTAGTATCAATTAAAGTGTTACCAATAATCTTACCATTATTTGTTGAAGTTGTTGGGGCCACAGGATTGCCATTACCGTTATTTGGAGTATTAGTATTAATCAAAGTGTTACCAATAATCTTACCATTATTTGTTGAAATTGTTGGGGCTACAGGATTACCATTGTCATTGTTTGGAGTGTTAGTTTCAAGCAAAGTGGTACCAACAATCCTACCATTATTTGTTGAAATAATAGGTTCATTCACGGCAACGGTATTCTTTTGAGCTTGTGAAGCCACAGAATTAGGATTGTTGTTTACAAATGGTTGATGAGCAGCAGGGGTAACAATAACTCTTGTTGTTACAACAGCTGTTTTCATTGAATGAGATATTTGGGTAATTCGCATGTTATTATCAGGTGGATTGTTCACAACAGTAGTTGGTGGATTGTTTACAACAGTAGTTGGTGGATTGTTTACAACAGTAGTTGGTGGAATGTTAACAACAGTAGTTGGTGGATTGTTTACAACAGTAGTTGATGGAATGTTAACAACAGTAGTTGGTGGATTGTTTACAACAGTAGTTGATGGATTGTTAACAACAGTAGTTGATGGATTGTTAACAACAGTAGTTGGTGAATTATTAACAATAGTAGTTTGTGGTTCTTTAAAACTATTAGGAGTGTCCACATTTATAGTATTAGCGTCAGTCTTTGAATAACTATAAAATGAGAAAGACT
>JAJLYE010000026.1:79268-102282 GCA_030571715.1 Grigorovia jiainica (nom. inval.) | reverse complement strand
CTGATGAATTTAAACGTTATATGTTTACTTTATTTTATGGGAAAAACGGTATTACAGTAACTTCAATTTCAATTTTTAATAATCTAATCACAAGAAATTTATTAGCTAGAGATCCCATTATGGATACGATAAAGGATTTGAAAATTGATAATATTTTAATTATGTATGGTGATCATGATTGGATGAATAAGAT
This sequence comes from Grigorovia jiainica (nom. inval.), assembly GCA_030571715.1. Taxonomy (NCBI): domain Eukaryota; kingdom Fungi; phylum Ascomycota; class Saccharomycetes; order Saccharomycetales; family Saccharomycetaceae; genus Grigorovia; species Grigorovia jiainica (nom. inval.). Next base: position 102,089 of record JAJLYE010000026.1, on the reverse strand, counting down.
TGCTGGGTTGAAGACTACTGAATTACTAAACGTGAAGAGAAAAAATTACAATTGTCAATATGTGGAAATACCAAATTCCGGACATAATTTATTCCTAGATAACCCACATCAATTTAATGAAACTTTATCCAAATTTTTGAAATAGAAAAAGTTTATACTATTTAACGATCTGTCATTATATGTGATTGAATCTGAAACTATAACTATATCATGTTATATGTTCCTAAAATTTTTTTCCCCCGCTAAAACTTAAATTCCGGTAAAGTTACAATATCTAAATCTGAAATAAGTTCGTCCAGTGATTTATCACCATTACTATCAGCAAAATTTGAATAATCATCATCCAGAGTTTTGGTTTTATTCTTCTTACTTTTTTTAATTAAACTTTCAATTTTAGGTAAGATAATCTTATTGTCTTTCACTAAATCTTTATTCATTAACGCAATCATGATTTCAATAATAATCATAATAATCCTTTTCATATTAAAATCGTTCTCATTAAATGGTAAAAGTAATGTATTTCTCCCCAATTGAATCAATTCATCGACATCGAATGTATAAGGTATAACATTCAAAATTAAATGATTTAAAAGGTCCATAGTCAAGGCATTAGTTAAGTGATCAGGTTCTTTATGTTTCACATCCTGGGGCCACCAGTTCGGTTTCAATTTATTACCCTTCTTATAGGGATATTTAATTTTTTTCTTTGGTTCAATTATTTTAATCCATAATTTAGCAATTTCTTTACAACGATATTTTTTCATTAATTTTAATAAATTTGCAATATATTGCCTTAATTTTCGACGATGGGTAAGCCCTATTGAAATAGTAGGTAAGTTTAGTGTTTGTAAAATTTCAAGATAATTATTCGAATTTATTATTTTGATATTTTGCGGAGATGTGATAATTTGATCAATCGGTAAAGATATCAATGGTTGACAATCATTAGTGATAAATGTACTGGTCATTTTTTCAGATTTCTTATCAGCTATAAGAACAATAAATTTAAAATCGTTAAGATATAAATCTTGTAACACGCTTTCTAGTAAATCCATTTTTTTATTTATTTCAGTATTGTAAATGTAAGTTCTGTTCTTTAAAATAATTTAATTCAAATTTATTCATACATACTTATATATAACCTAACAACTATAGTTCAATAAAAGTTTAATATTTTGTATGGAGTATGTCTTGGAAATGTGTCAAATATTTCCGGATTTTTAAAATTTTCTAAGAAATGCAAAACTATGACATTTGCTTATTTACATGTGATTCCTACAACCTATAAACGTTACCATCAAGATCAACACCAATAACCACCTAACCTTTATGACTTCTGCAACAAACAATCGTGGCTACAACATTTTGAGCCTAAAAACAAAAAAGATAAAATTTTCACATGCATGAAAAACGATGCTTTTAATGGTTTATTTACTATTAACAACTCCTTTTTAGAAAAATACATATACACTACATATTCGTTGGCATATCCTTAACTTTTAGACAAGATGAATGCATTTGATGATTTTAATTTAGATAATGAGTTAGATTTTGAAACAGCATATCAAATGTTAAGTAATATCGATTCCATTATAAACGAAAATCAAGATCATAAAGTTGGCGCAAATAACCATGTTTCTGATGAACCAACAAATAAGGATGATAATAGCAATAAGAACGATATTTTAAATTTAATGAATAATGCTAGTTTGACGCCAATTTTACAACAGGGACGTTTATTCAATAATAATTCACCAAATAATAATTCACCAAATAATAATTTAATGCACAGTGTTAATAATAATAACACAAATATCAATCACAATAATAACATTATCGTTCCAAGTTTGAATAATGAAAATAGTAATAATTTCTTACATATTACTAATTCTGGTCAATTTATAAGATCTCCAACAAATATTAATTTTGATTTAAATTTGCAGCAACATTTTATGGATAAATCAAATTTATCTTTCAAGACCCACACAAATGTACAAGATGCTATAAATAATATTAACAATACGCATATCAATAACAATAACAATAACAATACTAATATTAATAATATCAATATTACTAATTCGAACACTTCTATGCCAGTTGATTTTAAGTCAAGTAATCTAGATGATCATATAAATGAATTAACTAGGAGAGATGGCCTCCACATCCATAACAATGTGATTAATAAAAATTTTCAAAATAATACCACTGCGAATAATCCAAATACTTTCACCACCGGTTCAAATATAATTACCACTACAAATAATAATATTCATAAGATAAATTACACAAACAGAAATTCTAACAATGGCATACCAATAAATGATTATAATTTAGATATTTTCACTCAATCACCACAACATGCAATTTTATCACCCCCCACAACCAATAATAATAATAATAATAACGATAATAACCATCCTAACAATGATCAACCCGTTAAAAACACCACCAATGGTCATGAATTATTAAGTTCACTTGAATCAGATGCCATTGAACATTTCTTAGATGCATTACTATACAAGAATGATATTACCACTAATTTACCAACCCACCCCCAACATGAAAATTTATCAGAGCACCACAACTTACATTCACACACTACCAACCTTCAACCGAACCATACTACCAACAAATCGAATATTGCATCTGATAAAATAATCCCCAAGATATTACACGACATGCAACTGACCCAAACTCGAAACATCACGCCCCCTCACGAAACCCACACCAACAAATACACAGGACTCCCAATACCGCACCCCGTAACAAAGCAGGACGAAATTGTCCAACTGGACCACGACACGACACCGCATCATGTTATTGCATACGATACTGAATATAGACCTGCGCCGATCGAATTACCTGATATCAAGTCTACGATAAGTGCGCCTGGTCATATTAGTGCTGATCCTGTGTCTTTGAAGAAATGGCGACATGTTGAAATTGAGAAATTGAGAAGGAATTACACTAGGGATAAGTATGATGAGTTATCTAATTTGAGAAGGTTGAGGGGTGGTAGTCAGGGGGGTATTGGGAAAGTGAAGAAGAGATTGCCTAAACATATTGTTTTGAGTGATATTGTGAATGATGTTAGGGAGTTGTTGGTTGCTAATAGGAAGTTAGAGGAGTTGATTGATGGTGATGAGTGATTTTTATGTAGTTTATGTATGTTTATATATTTGGGAATTAATAAAATGATTATATTCGTGTAGAAGAGAGAATGTGGTGTTGTGATATTTATGTTGTGTGATATAATTTAGTTGAATATAAAGAAATAATTATAGAATAATATTTATATGTTTTTAAATATATTAAGAATATATGAATTTGAATAGGAAATATCATTTCACCTACAACAAATAAACAAACCAAAAAGAGAAACTCCAAAAGAAGAAAAAATTGTGCAAGAGAAAATAAATAATGAATATCATCAGCACCATCAGCACCATCAGCATCATTATTATCACAATATTAACAACAATAAATTAAATAATTAAAGTTTTAAATTATGTAAAATTTTACTTGCAATTTCTTTATAAACCCAAGTATTACCATAAATTTTTTTAAAATGAATTGCCGCTAAACTAATAAATTTAACTTTAACAATATGAATTTCGAATTTAACAGTTGTCTTTTCAATCATTTTAATTGAATTTAATTCATTTGTCTTTGATAATGATGTTTTTGAATTATTAATTGTTAATGGTGATATTTGTGAATTTTCTGAAATTGATTCAATTTGATCATCATTTGTATTGGTTGTGGTAATTAAATTTTGACTATTATTTGATTTAATTGATTTATTTGATAAATCTCTATAATAATCATAATTTAAATCATCATTTTTTTTGGAATCAATTGTATTATCATTAATGTTATTATTATTTATATTTGAATTTTTTTCATAAATACAAATAAAACCACCTTTCACTTCATTAAATTTAATATTTAATAAATTTAAAGTTCTTATAATTTTAAATCTTACAATTGGTAATGGTTTTGATGAAGTTGTTTGTACTGAAAAAAATCCTTTTAAAAACATTATCTTTGGATAATCAATTGATGGCATTGAACCAATTGGTGCTAATTGTGCTTTTTTCATTATTTCAGTTTCACTAATTTCAAATTTTAATGTTGATTTAGATTTATCAATATCATTATCATAATAGTAATTTTTATTATTGTTATTATTGTTATTGTTATTGTTATTGTCATCAGTACGTGTGTTATTGTTGCTAATATTTTCATCATTACTAAAATTATCATTATCATCATTATTATCAGTACTACTATTACTACTATTAGAAGATGATTGAATTGGATTATTTAATTGATTAATATTTTTAATTGGTGAAGTATTAATTGAACCAGTATTTAATTTTCTAATATTAAATTTATTATTATTAGTTGATTCAGAAACTGTTCTTTTATGTCTATTAATTGGATCAATTTTAATTTTATTATTTATTGTATTATTATTATTATTATTATTTATTGTATTATGATTATCATTTTCTACAATAACATTAGTCTTATCAGTAGCAGTTGTTGTTGTTGTGGAAATCATTGGTGTTCTTAATGAAAATCTTCTTAATAAATTACTAATCTTTTTTTGTGTTGTTGTATCTAAATTATTATGAATGACATCATTTTCTGATTCATCATAATGATTTTTCCTTGTTGGTGATAAATGTGTTGATTCCTTTTTCTTTAAATTTGGTAAAATTAAATGATTATTATCTTGTTTATCTTGTTTATTAATATTTTTTGTTTTGATGATTGATTTTGATATTTCATTATTAAATTTAAATTCATTTAAATCATTATTAATTTTCTTCTTCTTTAAATTTGGATTGTTGTTGTTGTTGTTGTTGTTTTTGTTTTTGTTATTATTATCATTATTAGTATTATTATTATTAGTACTATTTTTAAATTTATTAATTTTAAATTTATTATTTTTTTCATTTTCAGAATAATTAATTTTTTTCAAATCTTTAATATCAGATTGTTTCCTTAATTTAAAATTATTTGAAATAACTAAATCATCAAAAATTGGTTCAGATTCAATTTGAATTTCATTATCATTATTATTAATTGGTATATCATTATTATTTAAATCATTTGAATTACCAATTTGACCATTATCTGTAATCGATAAATGTCTACTTTTATTATTGTTAAAAATGTTATTTTTGTTTTTGTTGTTATTATTATTATTATTATTATTTTTCCTTTGTAAAAATTCATTACATAAATAATAAAGTGATAATAATGGATGAAACCCAATTAATTTATCATTAAATTCAGAATATTGATCTTGTTGTTTTAATTCATAATGTTTAATTGATAAATTTTTATAAATATCAGAATTAATAATACCCACTAAAATTTTTCTTGCCTCATTAATATCATCAATTAATTCTAAACAATATAATTCATTAAAAACATTATTATTTAAATTTGTTATTGTTAATGGTAATCTATCAGGTAAATTTGAAATTGGTGGAGACATATGATAATCTTTAATCATCCAATAATGATTAATAACTTCATTTAAATTTGCTCTATTTAATGGATTAACTACAAGCATACGTGATAAAAGTGCAATACAATCAATTGAAAGAAAATTTGGATATTTAACATTCCCCTTTTTAATTTTTTCATGTAAGGCATTTGAATTTTCATCATCAAATGGTACTTTACCACAAACTAAAACATAAATAATAACACCAAATGACCAAATATCAATTTCTGGACCAATATAAGGTTTTGCCTTTAATAATTCAGGTGCAGCAAAATATAATGAACCACAAAAAGTTGTTAATTTTTTATTTGGATTGAAAAAATTTGAAAGACCAAAATCAATTAATTTAATTTTCCCCAATTTATCAATCATAATATTTTCAATTTTTAAATCTCTATGAACGATATTATTTGCATGTAAATATAAAATTGCAGAGGCAATATTTCTTGAAATTTTACAAGCATTTTTTTCAGTAAGTGAACCATGTTGAATAATATAATCTAATAATTGAATACCATCAATATATTCGAATATCATATAAAAATGATTTGATAAAGTACAAATTTCGAACATTTGACAAATATTTTCATGAAACATTAATTTACCTAATGAAGCTTCTCTAATTGTTCTTTTATCTCTTGAAATTTCCTTTTGTAATTGTTTTTCTCTTTTCAAAATTTCATTTGAATTTAATTTAATATTTGAATTTAATTGTTGTTGTTTTCTTATAAATGATTTTGTTGCTCTATTAACAATTTTAATTGCACATAATTTATTTGTATATTTATTTTTAGCTAATTTAACTTTACCCATTGAACCAGCACCAACAGTTTCTTTAAAGATCCAATCACCTAGTGATGTTCTATAGAATTGTTTATAATTTTTATGTTGATGTTCTGTGTTATTGTTGTTATTGTTATTATTGTTGTTATTATTAATAGTATCATTATTATTTTTTGATTGATAGTTATTATTTGAATCAGTATTAAATTGATTTAAAAGTAGTTGATTATCAGTATATTTATAGTTGTTGTCATTGTCATTGTCAATGTCATTATTGTCAATGTCATTATTGTCAATGTCATTATTTTCATTGTCATTATTTTCATTGTCATTATTTTCATTGTCATTATTGTTATTTGTGTTATCAATATTATCAATATTATCAATATTATCAGTATCAAAAATTTTATTTAATAAATTAATATTATTAATTCTAGGAGTTGGATTAAAAATGACAGGATCTAACAAATTAGTATTTTCTGTTCTTGGTACATTGTTGTTGTTTTTATCGTTAGTATCAAAATAATTATTATTATTGTTGTTGTTATTGTTATTATTATTATTATTATTATTGTCAGTATTTAAATTGAATCTTGGATCTACCATTGAATCATCTAGGAATTGATTAATATTTGAATTAATGCGTCTCTTTGGTCTTTTTGGAATATCAATCTTTTTAGTTTGCATTGTTTAGAGACCAGTAAAAACAAAAGATAGTGTATTATTGATTGCTGTAAATAAGTAAGTAAGTGAGTAAGTGAATAAATAACTAAATAATTAATTGAGTGAGTAAAATAAATTAGAGATTGTTTAAAATACCAATACAATATTGTAATGAAAATGAATAAAAGGGGAGTTAAAATAAAATTTAAATATAAAAAGTTTAAAAGGGAGAAACAAAAAAATTTAAATAATTTAAATAATTTAAATAAAATTAACAAGTTAAAAACGTGAATCAATTTTTTGTTATTAAAGTGAAGAAAAAAATGGATAGCAGAAAAAAATGGATAGAAGAAAATGGATTGAAACAATAAAATTGCCCAGATTTTTTTTTTACAATTACGTACATTGTCGGAGTGTCCCCTTTGGGACATGCGTTTGACTTGCATTACCCCATTCGGACAGTCCGGGTGAATCCGGTGGATCCGGAAACTAAAAAACCGGATTTTATCGGAATCGGCGGCAGGGGCGGGCACGTGCCACCTGTCCACGTGACCGCTTTTTAATTTTAATTTTAATTTTAATTTTAATTCCATACATTAAATAAATTTAATTAAATTTAATTACATCGTTTATACATCGTTTATACAATATCAGTGGTTGTATTATCCATTTTCAATCTTTTGTTTCCACCGGAGTCAATTTCGTTATTTTGTGTATCTTCTGTGTTGACTTCTGTGTTGACTTCTTCTGTGTTGACCTCTTCTTCCGTGACTCCCCCTGCAACTTGCTTCTTTAATTCCAATTGCCTTTGATATTCAACCAATTTATCATTAATAATAGATTTAAATCCAGAAAATCCAATATGATCTAATGCTAACATTATATCATCCACATTACAACTCTTCTTATTTGAATCTTTCGCTATCTCACGCGCAAACATTAATAAATAATTAACAAATACTGTGGCACTACGTTGTAATGCTATACTGGCATCTTTATTGATCATTATCTTCTTGGTTGGTTCATTCTCACTAATATTACCATTCTCTCCTGCATTATCATTACCACTTTTATTATCATTATTACCATTATTACCATGCACATCTTTCGCAATTTGAATTATGGTACTACGTGGGAATAAAAGATCATTTATAGTTACATTTTCTTGCTCTTTAATATATGATTTGGTAGGATAATTACCCTGGGCATCTTTTCTCCAACCTTTTGGTGGCATCTTTATTCTGGTTTATACTTTATTATACTATTCTATATTATATTATACTACTTTATACTATACTACACGTATACTATCTGGTATTAATACACTTTCCTATCTGTATCCTACAATTTTTTCTTCCTTTGTTTTTTTTTTTCTTTGTTTTTTTTTTCATTCCATCTCATTTCAATTTTTCATCGAAGAAGAGGAAAAAAAAAACATAATAATATTTTTGAAAACTTTTCATACATTCATAATCTAACAATTCTTTGTGTTATCTCCCTTCTCTCATCCAAATAATATACACCACCAATTCAAAATATTACACAAAAACACAAAACTAATTCGAAATCTTAACAAATACTCATCCTTCTCAAAAACAACAACAACATCCCCACCTAAAATGTCAAATATAAATATTGATAATTTTAACATCGTCAACGAAGGTAAGGCAAATATCCTATTCCCGAAAAAGGAAACAGTATTCTATAACCCAATTCAACAATTCAATAGAGACTTATCTGTAACTTGTATAAAGGCTTGGGATAACTTATACGGTAACAAAAAATTTAAATCAAATAAACGTAGAAAGACTAACGATACCACCACAGACACCTCGGCCACCACCACAAAGGATGAACCATATTTGAAAATTTTAGAAGCTTTATCCGCTACGGGTCTACGTGCCATCAGATACGCAAAAGAAATTCCAAACGTAAAGGAAATAATCGCAAATGATTTACTACCAGCAGCTGTAGAATCCATTGACAGAAACATCCAATACAATAACGTTAGCAATATCGTGCATTCAAACTTAGATGATGCAAACGTACTTATGTACAAGAACAAATCAATCAATAACAAATATCATATCATCGATTTAGATCCATATGGTACCGTAACACCATTTGTCGATTCAGCAATTCAAAATATTGATGATGATGGGTTGATGTTGGTGACTTGCACAGATTTGGCAGTCTTGGCTGGTAATGGATACCCGGAAAAATGTTACGCTCTTTACGGTGGTGTTAATTTAGTTAATCATGAGGCAACACATGAGAGTGCATTACGTTTAGTGATTAATTTGTTGAATAATACCGCCGCGAAATATAAGAAGACTGTGGAACCATTATTATGTTTGAGTATTGATTTCTACGTTCGTGTTTTTGTGAAAGTTAAAACTAGTCCCATTGCAGTGAAAAATTTACAATCAATGACAATGTTATCGTATCATTGTTCACAATGTGGTACCATCACAAATCAACCATTGGGTCGTGTCGTGGAACGTGAAAGTAAAAAGGATAAAAATAAAAAAATTATTAAATTTAGTGTCGCTCAGGGACCTACAGTAAATATTAAATGTAAATTTTGTAATGGTACACATCTTATCGCGGGTCCAATGTATGCTGGTCGTTTACATAATCATGAATTCATCGATGAAGTGTTGAGAATCAATAAAGAGGAACATCATGACGATACATACGGTACACGTAAGAGAATCGAAGGTATGTTAACATTAGCTAAAAATGAATTATTAGATTCAAAATTTTATTTTAGTCCAAATATGGTTTCATCAATTTTAAAATTACAAGTACCACAATTGAAAAAAGTTTCCGCTGGGTTGGGTTCATTAGGTTTCGAATGTTCTTTGACACATGCTAAACCTTCATCATTAAAGACAAACGCTCCTTGGGAAGCAATTTGGTACGTTTTAAGTAAATCTGATGAAAATAAAGATTTAAATAAAATTAAAAGGGATACTGTAGGGTTTAATATTTTTAATAATATGAGTAATTGGTTACCTGATTTACAAAATGATAAATTACCACTTTTTGATCCAAGTAAATTATCATTCGAACCAAATGAACAAAGTGGTCGTTTGGAAAGTTTAAGAAAATTAAATATTGTTAAATATCAAGAAAATCCAACAAAGAATTGGGGGCCAAAGGCACGTCCAACAAATAATTAATTAATGTATTGATTATCTTGTTCTTATTTGAATATTTATATATATATATAAAATATATATTATAATATATTATAATTGTAAATTAGATACAAACATCATCTTTTCCCTTATTTCTTTTAAAAACAACTATACAAATTTAAATAGTATCCACCGCATATCTACTTCTATTATAAACACGGAATGCAAATGGCCAAAATAATAAAAAACCAAGTGTAGCCCCCCAATACATTAAATTTGGTAATCTATGTTTAATTTCAGTTAAATATGCATTGGGTCCCAAACGATTACCATTTTGAAGAATTCGTTGTGTGGAAAATTGAATGGGTTGACCCAATGAAATTATGTTTCTTTTACTGGATTGTATTATTTGTCTCGAGAAAAAAAGCATTTCTGATATATATACTGATTTTATATTGGTATCGTTATTTTTGCACTTTGTGTATTTTAACAATGGTTCATTTAAACTTGAAATATTTTTTGGAGTTCGAAAAGGGTTATATTTTTAATCAATTTTCATTGGTGGAAAAAACATGATATATAATTGTTAATTGATTTCATTATATTTACTTCAATTAGAATTAGCATAAACATTGTCTATGGTTAAAACTGTTCATGATATTTTAAGGAAATTCTTTGATATAATAAAATTATTCAAACTAATGTTTCTTGTATTTTTATCATTAAAACTAGTGTAATAGTATTGAAGAAACCAATCTCACAAAACTGTCACAAGGTTTTCTCTTTTTAATTATTTACTTGAATTTGATATGTAATCGACCTTCAAAAATACATAAAATATATAAATAAAAATAAAATGTTGTCGTTGCTGTCTGAACGACGGTACGGGGGATATTCAATAATTATTCTAGTGGAAATACTATTAATATCAGATTATAAGTAGTACTTTACCACACTTCACACAAAAACCAAATCCAGGATAATGAAGGTAAAAAATATTAAAGAGATTCTGTGAAGAAAATATGGTAATATATAAAATTTTATTTAAATCTTAGTATCAAGAACATTAAACAAATATAATATTTTTTTTTTTCAAGTTCAACAGTAGAAAAAATTTTTTGTTACTGAGTTGAGTAAAAGTACTGCTGCCTGGGTCAAGTACTGGTATTTTACTCTTTATGTCCTTTGTATTTCGTTTTTTTACTAATGTATGTTGTTCCCAATTATGAATAAATCAAAAATTTCCTTTTTTTTTTCTTCTCATTAAAATTTAATGTCACTAAAAAATAAAAATACAAAAAAAAAATTATTAAATACTTAGACAATATTTTTGGTCAGGAAAATGACATGTCCCTACAATAACACATAATTAATCTACACAGAATAATGGGTGTCTTTATAATTCAAAATATTCTCAAAATAGATTATAAATAAATTCCAAACTATTTAGAATATGGTACCTTTCACAACACTTTTAACTAGTAAAAATGGTTGTTTTGAGACAGATAATTTAAGCAATATACTATTATATGTTATATCTATATAATTATGTAATTGCATTTTTATAATAATTCTATATTTATATGAAAGTAATACAAACTTTTTATAAATTTCATACTAATAAAATATTAGCAAAAATAATGGAAATAATTTCCAATACAATTAAAATAGTTGAAATCTTAAACATATCATCGTAACAATTAACAATAATATCATAAGCAAATGGTGGTGTCTTATTATAAATCCAATTAATTGATCCCATAGATTTAGCATAAATCTTCACGATTTCCTTTATTGGATGATCATCATTGACAAATTGTAATAATTCTGTCTTTAAGATAAAACTTAAATAAAAATGCATCATGGATTGACAAATTATTAATCCAATAATTATCGAAGTGGCAACAAATGAAATATCAATATTTTCATCATTAGATTGTTTATTCTTGGTGAATATTAAACCCATATATGTTATCGATACTATTAATAATAAGCCACTACAAATAATTTCATTGAAATAATCAAACCAATGTGATATAAATAATAATGTCATTGATAAAATAAATGAAATAATTGAATAATTTTGCATGAAAATAGTGTTAATGGAAATATAACCAATAAAACCACCAACAGATAATAATAAAAATATTGTATTAGATATTTCAAAATCAACAATATTACCATGTAAAGCTACAATGTATAATACACTTATAATATTAATCGTTTTAATCATATTAGTGAAAAGATAATTTATATTATTATTATAAATTATGTTTCTGGTATCCTTATGTTGACATGGATAATACTTATTCTTAATAAATAATATAATAGAAGAAACAACACAAATTATACCCACAGTATAATCACAACATTTAGTGATAATACAAAGTAATGAACAAATTAATAATTCTGTTGGAGTATTATTTTGCATAATAGTAACCTCATTGTATGGTAAAATTAACCAAAGGGCAATAATAATAAATAAAACAGAAATAGCAATATTTTTTTCAATTTGAAACCATTCTAAATGAGAATAATTAATCAATGAAGCTAAGATAGAGCCAACAATCAAATGTAAATTAATGTAATTTTTCTTTGATGGAATCCATGATTTTATAAATTGATTTGCTGAAACATAAAATACACCAAACGAAATACCAAGTAAAAATCTAACTAATAGTAAACAATTAAAACTACTCACTTCACCAGTTAAAAATAACATCACACACATACTAAAATTGGAAAAAATAATAGAATATTTAGCATCAAAATAAATTGGTACATGTAATGCTAAGCAATTACCTAAAATAAATGATGTTAAGATTTGAATGTTATTCATTAATTGTTTATATTCAGAAGAAATAAAACCTGAATTAATTAATAGATTTATTTGATCCATACCAATAAGGATACTAACAATATACAATAAAATTATAGAACCCCATTGCCTGGTATTGTTTTTCTTTCGAATACTGATGGTGTTTGAAACATTATCATCCATAGTATTATCACAGATATCTGCATCATTAGCTTGAGCCTCAGGGTCAATAACGTTATTTTTAATAACAGCATCAATATTATCAGTGGTGTTATTTATTTCATCAAGATTTAATTCTGGAATTTCAGCATTCTGACTAATAGAATGATAACTATAGCTACTCTTTGTCGCAGAAAGTTGAATATTAACAGTATCCATATTGACAACATTTTTATCCTTAACTGGCTCATCTTGTGATACGGGTAAAATTTCTTCTTCATTACTAAAATTTTCTGGAATCATTGGCACATTTTCTGGAATCAAAGGTGTATTTTCATTAATAATCTTATCAACAATAAGTTTATGCCTATCTAAAGAAACATTGGCAGCAACTTTATTCTTATTTCTAACAAACTGCTGTACTCTTTTACGTCTATTATCCTTTCTACCCATTGCTACAACAATAAACTTTAGCCAATTCTTGATTTATTTATAGATAAGACTCATTTTTTTTGTTCTTTAAAAATTTTTTTTCACGATATTTAAAGTTCTGAAAGTTAATCTGTCAATTTCATTTTCTAAATGACAGACACATTGATACGCCAGTTGTTTTCCATTAATCAACTGTATGTGTGCAACAACTTGCGACTGTTGATTATCTTCCCATAATTCTTCCGTATATGTAACTAATTTAATCTTTTCTATTTGAGGTAAGAACTGCTTTGGAATAGGTACTATTTCATCTACTGACATTTCTAGACACGCCGAATCAAATACACCAACATGGTATTGCTCATAACCCTTTTTGTTTGATTCATCAGTAAATTTGGCGATATATATCAATGATTCATATGTAGGTTCCAAATCCGAAGCCAATGGGATCATATCCACAATTTCAAACTTGGTCCATGTGGAAGAGAAATTTTTCATTAAAAAATTTTCAAGAGGTGTACTAGTTACAACCGAATCCATTATTGATTGTATGTGTGATGTGTTAATATCTAATATATCTGTGTTACATTGTTTGATGATATTCTTATAAAAATCTACATCAACAATATCAGATTTATTATCGCTATATTTTTTCTTTAGTAAGACATCTAAACTTTGAACAAATTGGAATTCGTATTTACTATCACTATGTAAATCAATTTTACAAATATAATCATCTTTAATTTGTAAATTGACCATATCTTGCAACCAATTTAAAAAAATATTCAAAGCATTACTTTCTCTTATCAAGTTTTGTGTCCTCTTGATCAAATCATTTATTATTTGTTGATATTTTTTTATTAATTTATCAATGGCCGGAACTTCATCCATTTTTAAATTACCAGATATCAAATTACAAGCAACTATCAAAGATTCTAACTTGTTAGCCAAAATTATCAATTTCTCTAAAGTCGGTATAGAACAAATAAGAATAATTTGTAGACTATTCTTAAAGGCTATATTGATTTTTTCCTTAAGCGGTAACATATTTCTATCCCCAATAGTGTATTTAAACCAGTCCTTTAATTCATCAGAAAGATTACCAATTAAAAAAAATTCACTTAATGCATCGTATAATTTAGTGAACCCGAAAGCATCATTACAAATTTTGTTAATAAATTCATGATATGTTTTCAAATAATTTTTCTTTATAGTATCGAATTGATTATTTAAAAATTTATTATATTCTAACATGGTTAAATATGTGTTTAATAAATGTAAAACATTATCAGTTTTAGTTAATCTTTCAAAAGAAACTTCCAAAAAACCACCATCTTTATAAATACATAATACGCTAAGATAGCTCAATTTTTCCATCTTCAATAAATGATTATCTTTACTAAAACCATCATAATTTACATTGTTCCTTTGGGTCAATGTCTTTTCAATACTATATTGACCATTAATTAAAAGATCAATTTTTTGTACTGTTATTGTAGATTCGTGTAAAACGTTAACATCTAGCACATCTGAAATATCCATATCCTTCTCCTCATCAAATCTCCTGGTTCCAATTTGTGATTCATACGTATTGTTAAAGTAATTAATATCTTTACCTGGAATACGTGATAATTGTGGTATTAGAGTTAAGATATCCTTTTCAAATTTTAGACGAATTTTTTCATCATGTAAGATCTCAACACCATTCACCTCATCAGTAGTATAAAACTTGGTTTTGAACCAATAAGACCCATCACAGTTCCTAATGTTTGTTCTAGAAAATGATACCAATTTACCACTGTCAAATACGTCATGTAAACGTATGGTCCCATCTTTAAAAGTTAAACAAATTAATTTTAGCCGAGTTGAATCCCATTGATATTTAACTAATTGTGTTACATCCTTAATAAAAATTTTACAAATTAATTTATTATCTTCAATTCTCTTTACCAAAATTGATTGTCTTTGAAGCGTGGCTAATAAAGTCTCCCCACGATTGCGTTCTTCGTAAAAATCTAACTCTTGTAGTAGCATTATTCAGTGAATTGAACAAAATAATTAAATACTATTTACTACAAAATTTGACGTTTATTTGTAATTTATTAAAATTAATTTTAATTTTTTGTGATGCCGCTGAAAAAAATAATTTAAATTTAAATTGTTGAATATAAGTTTAAATTGAACTTATTAAAAGTTAATTGACCATATAAATCACCAAGTGTTTCGAAAAATGTTTAAGAAGGAGCCACGTGTGAAACCATCCAGTAATTTGAAGAATTCAGAGCGTAAAAAATTACAAACAAGTGTACAAAATCAATTTGAATCACCAGATTTTAAATTTGAATCCAATATCGTCAAACAAACAAATTTTATCTCTACTGTCACACAAGGTATTGTATATCTTAATGAAGAAGGAAATATACCATTATTGTTTAAGGAGAAATTTGGTGATAAATTATACCCTACGGTGGCACTTTGTTGGTCTAATCCAAGTTTACTACCAGTAATTCAAACACATCGTTTTGTTATTGATGAACATATCTTCAATGGTGCAAATTTAATGATTAGTGGTACTTTACCACCATTTAGTGATAAATTGAAAATGGGAACAGTGTGTGGTATTGTCTCTAGAGATTCACCAAATGTAGTGTTAGCAGTGGGGACCATTAATTTACCTAATTTAACAGATTATAATAAGACAGGTGTCTTGGGTCAAACAGGTGTTGTGGTTAATGTTTTACATCATTATGAAGATGGTCTTTTCCCCTCATTTAAGACAAAATTAACACCACCGAAGGAATTAGTTGATTTAAATCAAGAAGCAGAAAATGAAGAAGAGCAACACGAAACTGTCAAATCTAATGATAATGATGTTGTTGTTGGTAACACATCAACTCCTCAAATTGAAGATATTGCCAACGTATTAGATAAATTATCATTAGAGGATGTGGATCATTTTATCACTAGAGCTCTTTACTATACAGTTGTAGAAGATACTACATTAGTGACACCTATAAATTCGTCAAATTTTATATCACAACATTTAATGAAAAATCTACCCCGTGGATTAGATCATAATGAAGTTAATATAAAGAAGTCAAGTTGGAAAAAGACGAATAAGTTTCTTAAACATTTTGAAAAATTAGGATTCATCAAATTAAAAGGTAAAGATGATGATTTAGTCATCATTTCGATAAATAAGAGCCATGATTCTTTAAAGAATTTTGTACCACATAGGATTGATCCTGTTAACGGAGGTGAAAACTCTACGCCCACGCCTAAGAAAAACTCTAATTATTATACTTCAATAACCTATTATCAACCACATAATAAGATAAAAGAATTTATGAGATCAAATTGTAATTCATTCAAAGCATATTATGAATCAGATGATATTAAAGAAGCAGTTAATAAATATATTGTTAGTAATAAGCTAATCAATGTTAAAAATAAGCAAGAAATTATGTTAGATGATTTCCTTTTCAATATTGTTAGTAATAAGAAAAATCCAAAAAGAATTGTGAAACGATCAGAAATATTAGAACCAGTATTAAACCAATTTACTAAATTCTTCCAAATTTTTAATTTAGAGAATGAACCAATTTTAAAGAAACCAATAAAAGGTAATTTCCCCAAGATTAATATCATAACAGAGATGAAAATTGGTAGGAAAGTTATTACTCGTGTAGATAATTTTGAAATGTTTAACATTGATGCTGATAAACTTTCACTTGATTTGAAGAAATTATGTTCTGGTTCCGCTACAATGAATGAAACACCAGGTAATATGGGATTAGAATTGCAAATTCAAGGTTCACATGGCACTTTAATTCAAGAATATTTGAACGATAAATGTCACATTCCAAGTAAATGGTGTAATATTGAAAACAAAGTGAAAGCCAAGAAGAAGAGAAAGAATTAGATTATTGGTATCACCATATGAACACATGTCGTAAGTATAGATCAATATAATTTGTATAGGTATATAAATGGTTTTTGCACTTTAAAAAAAATAATAGAATAAGTCTCGAGGAAAGATAATTTACCAGATATAGATACTTTAGTGTAACATACTACATCAGACAAGGACATGATCAAACATATATATCGAAGCACCACATACGTGCCCTTTAGACTAATATCGATACCTCCCATAAGAAAATTTAATTGTTCCAGACAATTGAATATACCAGAAATCAAAACTACAACAAATCCCACTACCACAAATGCCACCCACCCTGCAAGTAAACCAAAATTAACCAAAGAACAACTTAAAAAGAAACAAATGAAGGACATGATCCAAGCCAAGAGAGAATTCAGACAATCACCTCAATTAGATCCCATGTATATGAAAATCCCTGATGCATTAAGAATATTACGTTCCATTGAAGTGGGGCAACCAGTAGACACCACCACGATTACTATAACGACACGTTTGCTTAATGAGAGAGGTACTAAACCACTTGTTGGTGAATTGACGTTACCTACGCCATTGAAGACATTAAAGATAGTGGCCTTTAGTGGTGATCCTGAAATAGTGAATAAATTGCAAGATGTTTGCTTCTTGAGTGGTGGTGTAGAATTAATTGATAAGATTGCACAGAATAATTTCACCGAGGATGATGTGGTAAAGAAAGAAGATTTAGAAACGGTGGATAAAGTTTATGCTACGCCAGATATTGTTGCTGATATACAACGTAAATTGGGTAAACATTGGGGACGTAAAGGATTAATCCCCAGTGTGAAGAAGGGCACAGTGGATAAAGATTTGATTAAATTGATTGATGAAGGTGTCAACAAGTTGCCGTTCAAGCAAAGGGGTAATGGTATGTACGCATATCTTACATTAAATATAGGTAAATGTAATATGACCGATGAGCAAATAATGAATAATATTATTAGTGCTAGAGATTCTGTACGTGAATCATTGACTAAACAAAAGGCCAATGCGGATAAAAAACAACAAGTTAGTATCTTGGGTAGTACAATGATAAGCACGAGACATTCACCAGGTATTATAATTGACTTTATGTAATAGAAATTTTAATATATCATATTTTATTATATTATTTATTTACATGTATATACGATTATATAAAATCAATGTGATAAATACCAACGACCTTTCTCTCTTCTCTTCTTGATAATTCTTCTTCTCCAAGAATCTTTCAATGACGCTAAGAAACCGAATTTTCTCTTCCTCTTTACTGTACTGGGTTGATATGTGTTCCCCCTAGATTTGAATCT
This sequence comes from Grigorovia jiainica (nom. inval.), assembly GCA_030571715.1. Taxonomy (NCBI): domain Eukaryota; kingdom Fungi; phylum Ascomycota; class Saccharomycetes; order Saccharomycetales; family Saccharomycetaceae; genus Grigorovia; species Grigorovia jiainica (nom. inval.). Next base: position 83,317 of record JAJLYE010000026.1, on the reverse strand, counting down.
CCTGTTGATGATCTGTATATTGTTTAAAGCATTAGTTGGGGGTAGGTAATGGTTGTAGACGTTTGAAATACATGCGCTCCTCACTGTTTGTCTCCAAATGAACGACATACAATGCTGTGTGTGTGGGTTAACGTTGTGCAGTGCAGTGCAATAAGTGCAGGACTTTCAAAAGTATAACAATCTTTTTCCCAATCGGGCAAAAACACAAAAATGTAAATAAAAATATTTTTTTTTCTCTTTGTTTTAAATTTTAATCATTGAACATAATAAACATTACAGATACAACAGATATATCATTGAATTGCAAGATGGATGCTACCGAGAAAGAAAATCAAGTAAATACAGACGTTACACTAGAGAAAAACAGTAACAACACAGTGCATTCGCCATTGTGGTCCTCTAAATTGAATGCGAAGGATATTAATAATAAAAGGAAAAGTTTATCACCTATAAAGAGGTTACCATTATTAAACAAAAATAAAAATGTTTTGACCAGTTCGGTCAAGAGACAAAATTTGTTTAATACAAATAACAGTAATAATAATAGTAGTACTGCCAATAGTATTAGAAATAGTAATAAATTGAAAAAATATGGATCTATTTTAGGTATGATTGACAATTATGAACCTATTAAATTGCAATTACCAAAGACAAAAAGTATGATTCTTAACGACAACGAAGATGATGACAGTGATAGTGATGATGATGAAGATGATGATGAAAATAATTTGAATCCCTTACAATTGAAATTAAAATTACAATTAAATCAAAGAAATAATAATAAATTAAATATTAAAAAATTACCAGATCGTAATATTGAAATCACTTCTACACCAAGAGATCCACTACCAGTGAAACCTGATGGGTTTATTGGATTTGATCGAGATGATATAAATAAATTAAATACATACAGTTCAATTGATATTTCAACAAGTCAAGAAAATAATGTACAAGAGGAAGACGAAGACGATAACATTAAATTACTACCATTAGAAATACCAGCATTGGATAAAGATCTTTCTATGGAAATGCCCCTGGGGGATCCTGTGAAGAAATCAAATATTCCGGTTTTGAATTCATTAAATAATGTAGAATTATTCAATGATAATATGCCACAATTCGAACCTGATGGATTGTCAAATGATGATATTGACGAGTTATTAAACGATTTATAGATTGATTACGTGTCGTTGTTTTATTCAATATCGTTTCATTTCAATTTTAATCTTAATTCATTTTCTCTCATCATTTGTGCAAATTGCGCATTTAATTTTCAGTTTTCATATCAATTGTTGTTTCTTTTATAATAAAGTACTGAGAATAATATCGTATATTTATTTGCTCTATTACTCATACGTAAACGTTGTTGTTTTTTGCTCACCTGTTCGTTGTAATTCGTGTCTTTTCGTCAAGTATAAAAGACATAATTTTTTCTAACATCGATTTTCAAATTTGTCTTTATTTAATTTCATATTTTCTTTTTTTCTTTTTCATATTTTTTTTTTGTCAAATAACTATCGAAATTTTATTCAAACCTGATTCAAATATACTACAAACATGTCCAATATCGCACCTAAATTAACTGTTAATGACTTGAATGATAATATAGTCCAGGCTGAATACGCAGTTAGGGGCCCCATTCCAATGAAAATGGAACAATTAGAGAATATTTTACTAGATGGAAGTGTCGAAAATGGGTTACCCTTTAATAATATTACTAACGCATCAATCGGTAATCCACAATTATTAGATCAAAAACCATTGACTTTCACCAGACAAGTTATTTCCATTTTACAATATCCTGATCTGTTGAGAATGAGGGATAAATTAATTGAAATGGGTGTTTATACTCCCGATGCATTTACCAGAGCAGAGGACTTGTTGAATAAGATTGGTAAATCTATTGGTGCCTATTCTTTAACACAAGGTGTTTTGGGGATCAGAGAATCAGTTGCTAATTTTATCACTAGAAGAGATGATGGTGAAGCAGCTTCTGCAAATGATATTTTCTTAACCGATGGTGCCTCTAAGGCTGCACAATATTTATTATCTATATTATGCCAAGATAAATCCACCGGTGTATTGATTCCAATTCCACAGTACCCACTTTATACAGCATCAATCACTATATATAATGCTACAATGTTACCTTATTATTTAAATGAAGATGAGAATTGGTCCACCAATGCAGAGGAGATTGAACAATTAGTTAAAGATTCTATTGAGAAGGGCATTAAACCAAGAGTTATTGTGGTCATTAACCCTGGTAATCCAACTGGTGCTGTATTATCTTTTGAAACAATAAGTAAAATTTTCAAAATTGCCGCTAAATATGGTATTGTAGTGATAGCTGATGAAGTTTATCAAAATAATATTTATTCTGATGTAAAATTTCATTCTATGAAAAAAGTGTTAAGATCTTTACAAAGAGAAACACCTGGTCAATTTGATAATGTTCAATTAGCATCTTTACATTCCACTTCAAAAGGGGTGTTCGGTGAATGTGGTCAAAGAGGTGGGTATATGGAATTAATTGGATTTTCTAATGATGTTAGAGATATTATCATGAAATTGGCATCTATTTCAATTTGTTCCGTAGTAAATGGTCAAGCATTAGTAGACTTGATGATTAACCCACCTAAGGAAGGTGATTTCTCTTTTGAAATGGATAAAAAGGAACGTTCAGATATTCATGAAAATATGAAACAACGTGGGTTCTTATTATATGAAATGTTTCAAAGATTAAAAGGTATTGAATGTCAATATCCACAAGGTGCTATGTACTTATTCCCAAAATTAATATTACCTGAATCTGCGTTAATTGAAGCTAAAAAGCAAAATTATTTACCTGATGAATTCTATTGTCATGCATTATTAGATGAAACTGGTATTTGTACCGTGCCTGGTTCTGGATTTGGTCAAGTAGATGGTACTTACCATGTAAGAACAACTTTCTTAGCTCCTGGTACTGAATGGATTAAAGATTGGGAAAAATTCCATGTGAAATTTATGGAAAAATATTCATGAAATTAAATTAAATAAAGTAAAACTAATAAGCTAACATAAAAATACAAATACAAATAACAAACAAGAAACAAAGAAGTAAACAAACAACTTACATATATAACTAAATTAAATCACTGTTCTCATTTCTATAAATTGATATTTACATATATAATAAAACGTTAAAAAAATATTAAAAATAAAAGAATTATTATTCTTTATATCGTTTATAATTCACTAAGAGTAATGTATCTATTTTAAACCCCTATTACTTTTACAAAAATTTTATATATTAAATTATATTGTACAATGGACGATATTTATATTATAGTAGAATCGTCGCCATTACTCATATTTTCAGTTTGAGTTGACTGAGTTATTGCATCTTTACCTTGCGTTAAATTAATATTATAATATGATGTTGAGGGTTCGGATATCATTGATGAATCTGCTATCTTTCTCTTTTTATTCGATGAACTATTCATTGGGCCATCGTGATATAATTTTTTGTCATTTGTGTCTTCATCATCATCATCATCTATACCTTGATCACTTTCAAATTCTATGTTACTATCACCGTTATTTTTATTAGTTTGATTGTTAGTGACGGTCCCATTAACTTTTGTTTCTTCTTCTTCTTCTTCTTCTTCTTCACTGCTATCATCATGTGTGAATAATGATGGTGGTTCTTGTTGTTCTCTTTCTGTAATCTGTTGTTGTCTTGAGTTTTCTAATTCTGCATCTTTCTTCATTTGCTCACCTTTTTTCTTAACTACTTCATCATCACTATCACTTAATTCTTCCATTTGTCCTGCCGTAGGAGTAAAATCGTTAGAACTAATTGGTGGCGGGGCTTTGGGTATTGTTTCATTATTGACTAATGTATATTCACCATTGGTCTTTACGGCGTGAACATTTGTACTGAAACTACCTAAGGTGGAATCTGCGATATCACCATCTTCAATATCTAGATATACAAGACCTTTACCAACTTGTAATTTAAATTCAGGTGGAGCTTTATGAAGAATTTCCTTACGTTTGTCCTT
>JAJLYE010000026.1:0-72917 GCA_030571715.1 Grigorovia jiainica (nom. inval.) | reverse complement strand
ATGATGAGAGATCGGAGATAATGTGGAATGTGATGAAACAATTAACACCAATGGGTGAAAAAATTACACCCAATGATATCAATGATATTGATCGTAAATTATTAAATGTTAAATATAAGATTTTCCATAATATGATCGAAACACAAATTAAGTATAGAGAAATGGTTAATGATGTATTGAATTAGTTAAAAGAAATTGATCTGTAATGAAACACGATGGTAAGGAAAGAAAGAAAAAGATTATAGATTTAATGAATAAGTTAGAGAATTGAATTAAAAATTAAAAAGTTCTATATAAATTTTTTTTGTATTTCTTGTTCTTTTTGTGTAAGTATCTAAATTTGTAATTTAATAATGATTTATGTTAATTTTCTAAACCAATTGAAGGTTTAATACTTTTATTACTAATATTATCAATTATTGTATTAATCATTTTTGATCAATTTCAGTATTGTCGTCACTGATTTCATTGTCTTCCGTGTCTTCCAACGTATTTGTTCTAGCTTCATTGAATGATAAATTATCCACTGTGAGTTTATCGTCAATATGTAAATTTTCTAAATCAATATTGGTTTTCTTAATCGTATTTGCAACTTCACTTTGTGTTTCTAAAATTTGCTCTTCTTGATTTGTTGAATCTAAATCAACATGTGTATTAGCGAGTAAATCTTGTTTAATATTATCCAAGAAGAGTCCCTTTGCATCATATAATCCAACTTTTGAATAAATTGGTTTAATATCATTTAAACACCAATTAACTTGAGTCCAATATTTTTGTTCTGACCATTTCTTAGCAGCCATTAATCTAAAGAAAGCAGATTTTCTCTTTCTAGTAAAACCTTTACTTATAATATCCGTGTGTTCATCTGCCACAGTAGTCTCTAATCTATGTTTTATTCTTGGATCAATTCTTGATTCATAACAATCACTTAATCTTTCCCAAATTAATATTTCAGAGCAAGGTCCCAATTTATCATTAGACAATATAGTCTCCAAATAATTAATTGCATAAGGTGTGGAGGTCCATGAATCATTCAATGATAAAAATAATTCAGTACATAATATCATACAACGTGATTCATAAATGAGTTTCTCCTCATTTTCATAAATGCAAGTGGCTCTTTCAATTAATGGTGTAATATCATTTTTAATCATTTTCACTGTGACGATACTTTGAGCACCCATTAATAATGATACAGCACACCATTCTAACGATGATGCCAAATATAAGGGAAAATCATTTAAATCATTAATTAATGAAGTGTATGTTAAATATGCAGTTTTATAATCAGATATCATTAGTGACCAGTCGGCTAATTTCCTTAGTAGGAATTCATTTGATGATACTAAAAATTGTTTATGACCCAATTCATCAATATAAAATTGTGGTATTTGATCAGTATTATTTCTATTAATAATTTTTTTAAAGAAATTATTACTATGGAAAATTGATTTCCTTGGTTGTAAAATATTTTCATCCCAAAATGAAATTTTCCTTTGCATAAATGGTATTAAATAATTAATAACTAAATCATCAATGATATCATAAATTTTATCAATTAATGTAATAGGTAATTTATCAACATTTAAATTTTTATCATTAAAATTATCTAAAATTTCATTAATCGAAGACATTATTGGTTGATGCAATATCAATTCAGTTTCAAATTCATTAACATCATTGTCTCTCCAAAGAGGTAACAATAAACTTTCCGTATATAATTGTTTCTTTATCCTTTTCTGTAATTCTAAGACATTTTCTCTTTCCTCTGGGGAATCACCATTATAACAAATAATAAAAATTGGTAAAATGTCACCAATATTAATAAATTTAGGGAAATTATCCATAAATTTATTTAAATTTTTGAAAGTAATTAATAAATCTCTTGCCTGTTCATAACTTTCCCCCATAGTGAAATCAATGGCTAAAATTGAAACCACTGGATGATTAAATGATTCGAATGGTGATAATAATTCAGTTGATGAAATTGATTGTGCGAAAAAATTATGATAAATTGATTTTCTTAATAATTGATGATTTTGTAAATCAATTAGTTTAATTTGATCATTAATTAAATTTAGATATTTTTTCAAATAAATTTCTAAATTATTATATTCTATTAATGATTGATTTGCAATTAGATCAGGTAATTGTGGTGCAAATCGTATGTATTGTAATTGTGTTGGATCTCTCTGTAGTAGACTGTTTGAATTACTTCTTAATCTTCCTGTTTTGGGTACTTGTAAATTATTTTGTGTCTTATTATTATTATTATTATTCGATTTATTATTATCGTTATTATTGTTATTGTCATTTTTTGTTGTTGCAAATTCATTGCATTGATCTCTATCAGTGATACATCCACCAAAATATCTTAAAAGTTTATAAAGGGATTCGATATTGTATTGTTTTTCAATATGATTATCTAATTTTGTGGAAGATGTCACAGTGATTACTGGTGCAATACCATGTGATATAATTCTCTTAGCGATATCCTGTGGAATAAATTCATTTGAATGATCTAAATGCCATATCAAGTTCATATAACGTTCATATGAAAAATTCATCGATACGTTTTTCTGTTATTTTCTGTAATATAATTTATGTATTGCAGTTGAATTTGGAATTCAAATACTTAAAATTCATTTTTCATAATTTACGAAATTATCAAAATTTAATTTTATGTAAACAAAAACAACAAACCCTAGAAAATCAAACTAGGGTTTGCACTTTTGCCAAACACAAACCCTAAACAAAACCCTTAGGGTTCAAACAGCAAGCAGCAATCAGAAATTCCCCTTTCGGGACATCCGCGGAAATTCTCGAGCTCGAAAACGGAAAAAGCAAATTCTGACAGGTTTTTCCCAAACGGGTAAAACACGCACCCACGTCCCCCTTCCAGATCACGTTGCCGGAAATTCCCCGATCGGGCGACTTCCTCCACGATTTTCTTTAACCAAAAAATTGAAATTCTGCTTTATGCATGAAATTTGATTAAATCTCTACAATTTTTAATTAACATTGGTTTTTTCCAAAGATTATAATTTATCCCGCATTTTACAATACTTCAAGATTTATTACACTTTATTTTTGACAGTTTCTGGTTTATAGCGTGATAGATTAATTTATTGTATGCATATATTTTACTACAGTTGTCAGTCATATACTACAAATATTACAATACAGAAACTATAAAAAAAAAATAGTCAAAGCAATAGTCAAAGCAATAATCACATTCACAAGTTTACTAAATTCGAAATACTAAGCACACAATAACAACCACAATACATATATATATATAAAAGGAAAATGTCCACAGCGCATATTACACTAGGACAAGCAATTTGGTCCTCAGTGAAACCAATCATTAAAATTTATTTAATTATCGGTACAGGTTTCGGCCTTTCCAAAATGAATATTTTAACTGCGGATGCCACAAGAACAATCAGTGATATCGTTCTAACCATTCTTCTACCCTGTTTATCATTCAACAAGATCGTGGCAAATATAGAAGATAATGATATTAAGGACGTGGGGATTATCGTATTAACATCAGTGTTAATTTTCGGTACAGGGTTATTCTTTGCTTGGGTCGTAAGAAAATTTATGCCAGTACCAAGAAAATGGTATGGTGGGATCTTAGCCGGTGGTATGTTCCCTAATATTAGTGATTTACCTATTGCTTATTTACAAACAATGGACCAAGGTTTGGTGTTTACTGAAGAGGAAGGTGAAAAGGGTGTTGCTAATGTCATTATCTTCTTAGCAATGTTCTTGATTTGTTTATTTAATTGTGGTGGATTTAGATTGATTGAAAATGATTTTAATTATAATGATGAAGAAAATGCAATTAATGATAATGAAATGGATGAGGAAATGGTTGATAATCCAGTACAATTTAATACAAATACAATGGAATCTTCTTCTGATTCAAATTCTTATGAATTGGATAAAAAGAAACATGAAAATAATTCAATTGATCCTCTAGATAATAATACCACTAGAAATAATAGCGATGATAAATTAAATAATAGTAATAATAATAATAATGATAATAATATAAATATTACTAAACCTGAAAAGGCATATCATGGTGCAAACGAATTTCAAGAAAATAGCACACCAAACAATAGTAGCAATAATAACAATAACAATAACAACAATAACAATAACAACAATAATAATAATAATATTCATGAATCAGATATTCCAGAAAACAATTCTTTACTAACTACTGAATCAATGCCAGTTTCATCCATCTTAACCGAAAATTCAATTGATAGTGAAGCTGTTAATGAATATATTAATGAAAATGATGATAATGAAAATTATCAAACAAAGAGAACTTTATCACAACCAGTTGCATATACACAAACTGACGAAAATATGAATAATAAATATTATCATCATCAACGTCATAATCCAAATAATTTAGCTTATTCAACATCATATCAACAAGTTTATAATGGTCTAGATAGAGTAGTTTCTGTACGTTCCATTGATAATCGTAATTTACCAACACAAAATTTACATGATATTATTCATGAATATTCTAATGTTAATCAATTTGGTGAAGAAAGAAAAAATTCTGTTGTCTCTATGGGTAGTCCACATGATGATTCTAATAGTTTAGCTTCTGATACTTCCACAAATACATCTACCATACAAAGAATAAGAACAGCTAAATTAACTAGAATATTAACATCTGATGCTACAGTCTCTAAGAAAGATATTGAAGAATCTGGTTCCTCTTTACCACCATGGTTAAGAAATTTTAAAATTACATCATTATTAGTTTTCTTCTTAAAGAATTGTTTAAGACCATGTTCGTTAGCTGTTATCATTGCATTAATTATCGCATTTATTCCTTGGGTGAAAGCTTTATTTGTTACCACTGATAATACACCAAATATTAAACAAGCTCCTGATAATGAACCTGCTTTAAGTTTCATTATGGATTATACAAGTTATGTCGGTGCCGCTTCAGTACCATTCGGTTTAATTTTATTAGGTGCCACATTGGGTCGTTTAAAGATTGGTAAATTATATCCCGGGTTTTGGAAATCAGCTTGTGTATTGGTGTTCTTAAGACAATGTATTATGCCAATTTTTGGTGTTCTTTGGTGTGATCGTTTAGTGAAAGCTGGTTGGTTGAATTGGGAAAAGGATAAAATGCTTTTATTTGTCATTGCAGTGAATTGGGCTTTACCTACAATGACAACTTTAATTTATTTCACTGCAAGTTATACACCTTTAGATACATTAGAACCAGTACAAATGGAATGTACAGCTTTCTTTTTGATGATTCAATATCCATTAATGGTGGTTTCTTTACCATTCTTAGTTTCATACTTCTTAAAGGTTCAAATGAAATTATAATACTTATCATTATATTATACTGATAATTACTACTAAAAACATTAAAAACACAACATTTAAAACTATTTAAATATATATTTTTAATAGACGGCATTATATACAAATATATTTACAAATATATAAAAGAAAAAATACATGAAGCATATGAAAAACTATTAATATTTTTATTTTATTTAATATTACATATTTATATGATATATGACTATTGTTATTGTTATTGTCCTTTCTAACTATTTCTTTCAAAATCTGAAAGTAAATAAATTGATATATTTTCACCATAATTAATGGCAATTTGAGATTCAATGGTAATTTGTTGTTTAAACCAAAGTTTCATAACATTTGATCTATTATTTCCCCATTTAGCATATTTATTTAATGGAGAACTATTTTCATTTTTAACAAAAGCCACTAAATCTAAAATTACACCATGAGTATTCAATAAATCTGTAACTATTAATGATGTGATGTTTGGATACTTATCGCTAGATGGTGTATTGCATTGCACTAAACAGACAAGTAACCCACCTGCTTTAGCCACAATACATTTAGCAATGTTTTTATGACTTTCCTTTACTGTACTTTCTAAATCACTCACGAAATGAGTTAAACCTAAAATTTCAATAGATTCGTTGATACTACCTAGAACATACAACAAGTTTAATGCAACATAGTCACCATTACTATTAGTAGTTTGAGTAGTTCTTATAAAACCTAGATCACCAGTTCTTAGATATGTTAAACCATTTTGTACTTCTTTACTAAATTGACTATGTAATTGTTCAGTGATAAATGAACTCTTGCCTAATTTGTTGTTTGAATCTAATATAGAATAATCAATAGCATTTGCCTCAGAGCAACACCAAATTTCACCAATTTCACCGTCTGTACAAGGTAGAAGAGTTTCGGGATTTACAATAGTAATGTCAGTACAAACGGGTACAATACCAGAGTCCTGTAATCTTAATGCATTATAAATCTTAGAAGAGGTTGGATCAACTTCTTTAATAATACCTTCACGTAATGAAGAATGTTCTAAATACATATTTATGGGTGGAATATCCAAATATGATCTTAATGAAACTAAGAAATTGAAATGATGCTGATAAATAAAATTAATTTGTTGTGGTTTAATGACAATTTCTCTATAACGTGATAATAAGTTTTCAATATAAATATAACTTGGTCTGCCTGTAAATGGAATCATAATATTCTTAACATTTCTAAAACATTTTGGTAACACATTCGAACTTCCATGCCCATTCCTACCTTTCTCGTTAATATTTTTAGCTTGAGAAACCAAGCCGGTTGTCTTGTCCAGAATTTTATGGAAGGTTTCAATATTAAGAAATAAATCTTTAACGTTTTGATTTTGAATACCAATTATAAAATCTTTAGGTTCATTGAAAACATCATCTGTATGGAATAAATGTGTGGAATTACCAACGTATATACCGATAAAACAACTTAAAATAAGACCTAAATCTCTTGTGTATGAGCATAATGAGAAAATTGGAGATGGACCGGAAAGTTGTAATGTTTGATCTAAAATTTTGCAATGATTTAATAAAGTAGTGTGATTCATTTTAACGTGAATATTAGTTGTGATATCCTTTTCACGATTAAACCAAATTAAACAAGGAATTGTACTCACATTTATCCCAGCTTTAAAACTATGTTCTGCTTTCAATCTTCTTTTGAAAATTTGAATTGTTATACTATTCTTCATCTTAAGTTTGGAAACCACAGTTATCTTTGGAAACAAATGCTTGTATTGTTTAAATAATTTTGAAATACTAACATTATTGCTAAAGGCGTTATTTAATTTACCGTCAATAAACACTCTTTTTATTTTATAAACTTTGAAAATGTTAGTTACAAATTTAAAATCTTCTTCAGGTTTGGAATTACTGATTGGTAAAATTGGAATGACTGTTAAATTACAATAAAAACATGCCATCATTGTTGCAACATATTCTACAGAATTATCGCACATAATAACAACACATTCACCTGCTGAAATTGGAGTCTTGGAACCAACAATTTTTTTAATTACAGCTGCAATAAGAAGATCAAACGATTTCCAAGTTAGATTTCTATGAATATTATTTTCGTTGGATGCATTGTTGGAGTTATTTCTACCATCATTGAAGGCTAATTCATTTGGAATATTTTCAATTCTCCATTCTAAAATTTCTAAAATAGACTTAAAATCGTTCATTTTCTTATTCGGTATTTTTGGATCGTATGTAATTTCTCTGTAATCAATACCTGAACTTTGCCATGTAGTTAGAGATTGTTCGCCACTTTTATTGTAGTGTTGTCTTTCCTCTAGATATGCCTTTCTTAAACCTGAAAGATGCTCTGAGAAGATACTTTCATTGTAGTATAGCGAATGTGGAATGAAATCCAATATAATGTTATCAAATTGGAATTTAACAAATTTTGATTTTAATTCTCCACCAATAAACTTTCTTTCGATTGTACTATTTGCCAATTCTAAAGAACAATAACGTCTGGGCAGAGTATTCCTTCCTACAACAACTGTACACATTGGTTGAATCTTGTGAAAAATCCATAAGATTCTATATATTTGATCCGTTAATTCGTTAAACTTTTTCTCTAAGACTTCCTTTTGCCTCTCAGACATAGTTGTTGATAGTAATGCACTGTCCGCAGTAGTAGATACAACTGTATTATTCTTAGCTAACGAACTCTCTACAACAACAACTAAAAAATGTTCTTCTTTACTTTGACTTAATTCGAAAGCACTTACGTCAGTGATGGTACTCACTGTTCTCACTAAAGTTTCAGTAATTTGTTGTAAATAATGAGTTTCCACTATACGTTTACGTTTGGGTGGATCAGCATAGTCACCTTTTGAATTAATACTATTACCTGAATCAAATACAGCGGATTGTTCACTAGAGCTCTTTGGACTACCCTTAATACTTTTATTGATATCAGATGTGTGTGCCCAACTGGGTAATCTAATTAACTTATTCTGCAAAAACATATCCTCGATCAGTGAAAGAATATACAATTTACCATTGTGAACAAAACCCATAAGTTTAGTTCTTAAAAATTGTGTTGTAGCAGGGCAAATGCTTAAGATAGTCTCTAACCTATCCATAGAACGACTTCCCTTATTAGACTGCATACCATCATTTACGAAATTAAACATTTTACCATAATTTAATTTGGCCTTAAAGATAAAATCATTGACCTTCTCCATTTGATAAAATTCCTTTACTAAAGCTGCTGAAGACAACCAAATTTCACCAACACATAAATCTGGAACTAAAGTTGCATCATCTGGATTAACAACACAGACTAAGGCATCCGGGATCGGATAACCAAATGATTGAAGTTTAATATAATCTTGAAATGAATTGTTTGCATCAAAGGAAGTGGGTACTTCGACATCTACAGTATTAGACAAAAGTTTTTCCTTCTTAAGATATAGTTCATCTTTGGAGTTTAAAGCTTTGTTATGAATTGGAAAATTATCCAAACCCTTTAAATTATCTCTTGTAGAAATAAAAATACCACCGAAATCAATCATAGTTAATAACGGGGTATAGCAAGATTGTGCATCTAAGCAACCCAAATTTTTCAACCATTTTTGAACTACGATTTCAGTGGCGTCCGTATCCACTGTAGTACAAGCAGTTAAACAACATTTAACACAACTAAAATCTAATTTATGTTTCTTTCTCTCCTGTATAGAAACAGGATTTTCTAAATAATTAATAACAATTTGTTTTAATTGTAATTGATCATTTAAAAGTATATCAGCCCGATAACGGTCAATTATACTTTCATACCCACCAGATTTTTTCACTAAATCATCAGAGACAGCAATTAATAAATTACCAGTAAAGATATTAAATAATGTACCAAATATAAGACCCGTAGATCTTGTTGGGTCTAAAATATTCATGAATATAAATCTATTAATTTGTTCCTTTGTTGAAAGACTTAATGTTAATTTCTTATCGTATGGTTTCCTAATATGGCTTTTCTTCCAGCTAGGTACGTGCCTAGAGTCTAATATATCAGCTAATTTGGTAAATTGATTCATCAAAATGTTATGTTTCATGACTACACCAGAAAGTCTCCCCAATGGTGTTCTTGTAAATTCGATATATGCGATATCAGAAATTTCAAAAGGTGATGCCTTCTTCTTAGCCTTTGAGTAAGTACCTAAATCATCTGTCTTAATAAATGTAATATTTTTAAAAATTTCATTTCTATTTAATTTAACTTTATTATTACTCACCGATGAAACATGTAAATTATCTAATTGTTTATAACATTCATTGGAGATCAAAATATATTTTGAATTTGTTTGTTTTATAATTTCTTTAATTTCAGATAAGACATAAGTATCAAAAGAAATTGGTACCGCAACCATACCAGCAATAAAACAACCTAATAATGCAATAGTAAAATCTACGCATTCTTCCTTATTATACCACAATAATACTTTATCCATCTTATATAATTTATTTTTATTTAATTCATGTGCAATTTTTTCAGCTTTCAAATAAAGTTTCCCCCAAGTAATATAATTTTCTTTATTTTTACTATTTAATGTAATCATAGCGGTTTGATCTTCAAAAATTTCAAAACGACCACGTAATATTGGTAAAATTGATGATAATGGTTTCTTAAATTTTGAAATTTGTTCTTGTGTATTTCTTGGTAGAAGTGGTATCATTGGTAAATAACCTGTATTATTATCTTGAGACATGTTATGTGATGGTAGGGATAATTGTACAGATGATTGTCTGTGGTGTAATGTTGATCTTGTTGGTGATCGAAATAAAGTTGAATTTGTAGTGACTTTATACATAGAATGTGGTGGTGTATCTGAATTAAACTGTGATGAGTTTGATCCCATTTGATTTGATCTACTTGGTGATATTATGGATACGTTATCATAACTGCTTAATCGTTTGGACATTGTATTTGATAAGTTTTTTCTCTTAAATGTTGATGAAAGACTTTGATTTCTTCCCGGGATATGAACAGTATGTTTCCTATCGATATTTGTTGGGAAATCATAATTCAAGATATCTTTATGTTTATTTAAAATTTCATTTCTCTTCTTTTCATAACCTTTCAATGTTAAATTTTCATCTTTAAAGTCTTGTATAATCAATTTTAATTTTTCTTGTAAATCGATGGGTAAATCTACCGGTACGGACAAATTAACCTCCATTTGCCTTCTTTAAAACTAGTGAAATTAATAAATAGCGATAGGTATCTAATATAAAGAATAGCTTAATGTACAAGGATATTGTCTGTATGTAATGTAAACAATTTAATCGATGTTTAAATTTCCGAAATTGTTTAAAAATATTTGAAAAAATTCAAAATATTGAAATTATTAAATTTCATATTAATAGAATGTGTCTTTGTGATTCAGAAAAAATAAAGGTAAAGTGTGTGAATTCGAACAAGAGATAATTGATCAAGATGGGTAATTCATTTTCTAAGATTATGGGTAAATTATTTGGTAGCAAAGAGATGAAAATCTTGATGTTAGGTTTAGATAATGCTGGTAAGACCACAATTTTATATAAATTAAAATTGAATAAGATTAAAACATCTGCGCCCACTGTCGGGTTTAATGTAGAGACAGTTTCATATAAGAATGTTAAATTTAATATGTGGGATGTTGGTGGACAAGAAAGATTAAGACCATTGTGGAGACATTATTTCCCAGAGACTAATGCTATAATATTTGTTATTGATTGTAATGATCATGAAAGATTAGAAGAGGCAAAGGATGAATTATATGGTATAATTGGTGAGAAAGAGATGGAAGATGCAATACTGTTAGTTTTGGGTAATAAACAAGATTTGAAAGGTGCGATGAAACCACAGGAATTGTCTAAATTCTTAGAATTGGATAAAAATTTACAAAATCAGTTATGGTGTGTTATTGGTAGTAATGCCTTAACAGGTCAAGGGCTTGTAGAAGGTTTATCATGGATATCAAATAATACGACAACTAAATGAATAATGAATAATAGGGGTATGAGAATTGGGGTAAAGCATAATAGAGATAGATTTATAAAATTGTTTGTAATAATATATAAATGTATGTTGATGAAATATACATGTATAAGCTATTGGGAATAAGAAAGAAATTCAAGTTTAATATATTGAATGAATTTATAACATATTAAAAAAAAAATATATTTGATATTTATCATTTGTTGTAACTATTGGGAAATTAAACTGAAAAATTAAAAGAAAACGTAAAAATCTTGATAAATTTTTTCTAACACCAGAACTAATGACGAAAGGAAGATGATTCAAGAATTATAATTGGAATGTGTAATTGTTTGGTTAATTAAATATAGTTATATAATGTACATAATAAATAAAAATTGAATTTAAAAATTAAAATTATTTAGTTTGAACAGTGACGGAACCATCAGCATTACCGAAATAAGCCTTTTCAGCATTATCAATAAATAACCCAGTTTCCACAACACCGACTAATAATTTAATCTTTTCATGTAATGATTTTGGATCTTCAATTTTCCCGAAATCAGCATCAATAATAAAATTATTATTATCAGAAACAATTGGACCAGCCTTAGCGGAACCACCTTGTCTAACGTCCACTTTCACAGCACCTAATTCATATAAATCCTTAGTGACTCTAACGTAAGCAGATGGTACAACTTCAATTGGTACACCTTGTCTCCAAAAAGTACCTAAAAATTTTTCAGATTTCTTTCTATAATCCGCGACTACAATAAATTTACCAGCACTAGTAGAGACTAATTTTTCTTGAAATTGACAAGCACCACCACCTTTAATCAATTGTAAATTGTAATCGACTTCATCAGCACCATCGAATGCGATATCAATCACTGGAGTTTGTTCAATATTACCTAATTGTAACCCATTATCCAAGATCAATTTCCTAGATTGGAAACCGGTAGGGATACAAATAAATTTAGAGACATTGCTTTTGTATTGAGGATCCTTTAAATATTGACCAATTCTTTCAGCGACGTAAACGACTGTAGAACCTGAACCGATACCGATGACTCTGTGATTTTCAAAATCGATATTTTCATCGACGGCTCTGTATGATGCTAATCTTTTGGCGTCTTCTAAGGGGTTAGATAATTTTGGTAAAGATGTTAATTCTGGGACGGCAGACATATTTAAATTTGGGTTGTTGTTAAATTGTATTGTTTTGTTTGAGTTTTATTGATTAATTTAAAGACGGAAATGTAGTATTTAAATATTCGATGAGTTGAAATTTTCCAAATTTTTTTTTTTTTTTGATGAACAATAGAAATTGAAAAAATCTTAATTAACTGCGCCGTGCGTTTTCAATAGAGAAGTAATCAAGTATTTAATTAATTTATTAAGATAAATTTGTTTATTTTAGCAAGAAAGATTGAAATTTGATTACCATGATTCCAATACACAGTTAAATATAAATGTTTAAATTGTGCAGGTGTAGGAAAACCCCCATAAGTATACATTGACAGTAAATTGAAACAGCAAGGGAAACACCGTTCAAGTAATTGTAAACAATTGTTTTACAAATTTCAACTGATGTTGTTATAGGAGCCAGTGAAAACGCGTAGAATGGGTGGTGGGGGGACAAGGTGACGGTGTTAAAAAGATGGATTAGGGCCGGTTTTCGGCGGTGTTATGTTTTTGGTTGCTGAAAAGGGAATCTGCGAGGGTGTGACTGTGTGCACCCGGACACCCGGAAGAGCAGGTGCTTTGCCAGATGTGTTTTTTTATTTTGGAAAGAGTGTTTCCTCTTTGGGGCAGTGGAACGCTTTTTCGTTTCTCGAGAATGTTTTTGTTTTTCCGGATTTTCCCAGCCTGGCAATTGAACCTAGACGTCTGCTTGTAGATCCTAAATCTGCGGTCTCCGGGCAGAGACACGTGCCCAATGCCTGCCCAACCCCTGCCGAGTACCTGTCGAGTACCCTCCCAGGCCCCACCGAGCACCCACGCAAAAATTTAAATTTCCACATCCCACAATCGCATCACTGACAATTCTGCGTTTACCGTACTATGGCAATCCGTCTATTATGCAAAATATACACCATTTTAGTGTTAATTTTTCAATGTTTAACGTGTATTAACGTTTAATTTTAAATTTAAATTTGTTTAGATATTTTGATTTTAATTAACTGTAACCAAATAATTGTTGAAAGATGTCCACTAAGATCTTATCTCAAGCTCCAACTGAATTAGAATTACAAGTTGCTCAAGCTTTCACTGATTTAGAAAATTCTTCAGTCGAATTAAAAGCTGAATTAAGACCATTACAATTCAAATCTGTTAGAGAAATTGATGTCAATGGTGGTAAGAAAGCTTTAGTTATCTTCGTTCCAGTTCCAAGTTTAACTGCTTTCCATAAAGTTCAAACTAAATTAACTAGAGAATTAGAAAAAAAATTTCAAGATCGTCACATTATTTTCTTAGCTGAAAGAAGAATTTTACCAAAACCATCTAGAGGTTCCAGACAAAACCAAAAGAGACCAAGATCTAGAACTTTATCTGCCGTTCACGATAAAATCTTAGAAGATATGGTCTTCCCAACTGAAATCGTTGGTAAGAGAGTTAGATACTTAGTTGGTGGTAACAAGATTCAAAAAATTTTATTAGACTCTAAGGATGTTCAACAAATTGATTACAAATTAGAATCTTTCCAAAACGTTTACAACAAATTAACTGGTAAACAAATCGTTTTCGAAATTCCATCTGAAACTAACTAATTTTGTTATTAAATTTTACTTAATTTAATCATTTATATAAAATATAAAAATTAATTTTTTTATATTTATTTAGTATTATATTTTTTTATATTTAATTAAACAATATTATTATCATATCTATCAATAATCATTTTCTTCATTTTTAATCTTTAATTTTAATCCTTTCCGTGTTTTGAACTTTCTTTCTTTTATTTTTTTTACCTTTTATTTCGAGCTCCGGCCATATTAACAAAATTATCATAACGTAATGTCTTCTCATTAATATCTGGTATACTTTCATCAAATGAGACATTATTATCTTTATTATAAATCGAACTTTCATCAGGATACACCGTCTTTCTATGAGAAGTGGGAATTATTGTCTCATCAGTTAATTTGGTCACTGGAATAGGAAAATATTTAACACCACCACCATCACCACCTTGAATTATATTCTTCGAACTACTAATTTGAATAGATTCTTTCTTCAATTTCAATTTTTCATCTTCTACCACTACCGTTTTTTTACTCTTCCTTCTTGCCCTTTTCGAATTATCACCATTGATAAAACTATTAAATATGAAATAAAGCATTGTAAGACAAACACTTATCAATATCGTAAATTTTATAAAATTAATCATACCATTGAATATCATATACAAACCGGGTCTCATGAAAAACAACAATATACAACTTATAAATCCCAAAATAAATGATGGGATATCAATCTTTTGAATCATTTCCATTGGGATCTCGAAACATTTTATTATATGTCATAATTAAACATTTTTTATTTTTCTGTAAATCATTTGCGCAAAAAAAAAAAAAAAATATCAAAATATAATAACTAACATAAACAATTCAAGATCACCTTACGATATACCATACTATATTACATATTTTATTAAAATTATCTTAATATTATATAAATTAATTATATATTAATCAATGCCCCCCCCCTTGCCACTATAAATTAACGACGTGATTGTCTCATACGTGCAATTTTCCTCATACCCATAACATTAGGTTGTGGTGTCAAATTATTACCACCATTCATACCCATACCACCATTATTGTTATTAATATTGTTGTTATTCATAGCACCACCGCCGAAAATTGCAGCTGGATTCAATG
Organism: Grigorovia jiainica (nom. inval.); assembly: GCA_030571715.1. NCBI lineage: Eukaryota > Fungi > Ascomycota > Saccharomycetes > Saccharomycetales > Saccharomycetaceae > Grigorovia > Grigorovia jiainica (nom. inval.). The sequence continues at coordinate 57,651 of JAJLYE010000026.1, read as the reverse complement.
GTTGTCCAGAATTACCACCAAAATTTAAATTAACGTTTGTGCTTGGTTGGAACGTTGGTATGTTTGGTTGTTGTTGTGGTGCGGTACCACCGAAATTAAATGATGGTGTAGCGTTGGCATTGAACATACCGGGACCATTCGATTGTTGTTGTTGTTGTTGTGATTGGTTGAATACTGATGGTGGGTTTGTATTTGTATTTGTGTTCGTAAGTAATGGATTTATTGGATTGTTATTATTAGTAGTACCAAAATTAAATGCAGAATTACCATTCATAGCGTTTTGATTAATTCCATTTAGTATCGAACCTGGTGTTGTTGTTGTTGTTGTTGTTTTATTGTTAAGTGATGGTGGTGGTTGATTAAATTTGAATGCACTTGTAGTATTAGCATCTGAATTAGCTGCTGTTAGAGAAACACCTAATTTATTACCTTCATTTAATAAAGAATTACTAGATAAATTAGATGTTAATGGTGGCTTATTAAAACTAAAGGCACTATTGGTTGTGATATTATTAGCAGCATTAGTAGTTGTATTACCAAATGAAAAAGCGGGTGTTGTTGTATTGTTAGTGGAAGTATTGTTATTTGTACTTGATAATAAGGGATTAACTAATTTATTTGTGTTATCAGCAGGTTTTGGTGCACCAAATGAAAAACTTGGAGTGGTAGTGGTAGTGGTTGTTGTTGTGTTATTTTCAGTTGGTTTAGTAACAGAACCAAATGAAAAAGTTGGTTTATTCGTTTCTGCTGGTTTTGTTTCTGCTGGTTTTGAAGCGCCAAATGAAAAGGATGGTGTGGTTGCAGCTGGAGTAGTGGATTTTTCTTCAGTAGCAGCAGGTTTTGGAGCACCAAATGAAAATGATGGTGTGGTTGCAGCTGGAGTAGTGGATTTTTCTTCATTAACAGCAGGTTTTGGAACACCAAATGAAAAGGATGGAGTTGTTGCAGCTGGAGTGGTGGATTTTTCTTCAGTAGCAGCAGGTTTTGGAGCACCAAATGAAAATGATGGTGTGGTTGCAGCTGGAGTAGTAGATTTTTCTTCATTAACAGCAGGTTTTGGAGCACCAAATGAAAATGATGGAGTTGTTGCAGCTGGAGTAGTAGATTTTTCTTCAGTAGCAGCAGGCTTGGGAGCACCAAATGAAAATGATGGGGTAGTTGCCTTTGTTTCTTCAGCAGGTTTAGGAGTACCAAATGAAAATGCAGGTTTAGTAGTTTCAGCAGGTTTATTATCGGTTGATTTAGCTGCATTACCAAATGAGAAGGATGGAGTGGTTGTTGCTGGAGTTGTAGATTTATCATCTGTTGATTTAGCAACAGTACCAAATGAGAATGATGGCGCATTGGTCTTTTCTTCTTCATTAGATTTAACAGAAGGAGCATTGAATGAAAAAGCTGGTTTAGTAATTTTGTCAGATTTATCCTCAGATGGTTTAATAGCAGCACCAAATGAAAATGCCGGTTTAACTACTTCATTTGATTTATCTTCAGTTGATTTAGTGGCACCAAAGGAGAATGAAGGAGTAGTTGCTTTCTTATTATCAGTTGGTTTAGCAGCACCAAAGGAAAATGAAGGAGTAGAATCCTTCTTTTCATCAGTTGTTTTTGAAGTAGCACCGAATGAGAATGCCGGTTTAGTTGATTCCATTGCTTTATCTTCTGATGGTTTAGTGGAAGTACCAAATGTGAAAGCGGGTTTAACAGTATTTTTATCCTTATTTAAATCAAAAGATAATGTTGATTTCTTATTTGTTTCGATATCATCATCATTATTATCATCATCATCATTTAAAGAACGCTTTTTCTTGATACTTATATTTGAATTTGCCAAGTCTAAAATTTTTGAATTACTGTTTGTAGTACTAATTTTGTTATTTTTAATAAAATCGAATCCCATTGTGGGTGGTATAATATTATCATTTTTAGTCTTGTTATCAATTGTTTTAGATTCAATTTTATTCTCTAAATTATCCTTGTTTAAGATTGAAGTATTAACCTTTTCGGAATTAATTCCATTTGATTTAACGTCATTATCAACATTATTGGTTATAGTGATTGGTTTATTTTCCATAGTAATTTTATTATTATTTAATAAGATATTTTTTTGTAAATCAGTTATATTAATTTTATCCTTATTATTAATTAAAATTTTATTAACATTAATATTTGAATCAGTGCTATTGGCAATATTTAAATCATTCTTACCATTATTCTTGTTAGCATTCTTTATGTCAAATTTATTATCATTAATATTTAATAAAGTATTAATTTCAGAATCATCATAAAGAAATTCACCAGACCAAACTGTACCCTTCTTCTTCCTATTCTTTAAATTATTATTACTATTATTTTTTTTGGGTAATTTAACTAATGATAAATTATTTTTAACAATTTTATTATTATTATTATTTAAAATTTTCTTTACAGGAGATGGAGTTGAACATTTATTTATAATAACAGATTGATCGATTTGTAAATCATCATTTCCGATTACTAAATTTGTATTTGTATCTGTATTTGTATTTGTATTGATGTTAGAATTTGTATTAGTATCAATAACATTAGTATTTGTAGAATCATTATTACTAATTAAATTTTTTTCATTTTGATCATTTTCTAATTGCCATAAATCTAAATAATTTAATTTTAATTTATTTAATTGTTTTGCCTTTAATAATTTTAATCTTTGTAATGGTAAAATAGGTAAAATTGGTGGTCTATTAACAATTATATTTGATTGTAATTCATTAATAAAATCATCATTTTCATAAAGTATTATATCATCATTTGAGTTTCCATTAATAGTATTTTTTTTCAAATCTTTATTAATTGAAGTATTAATTAAATTACGCCTTTGTTTATTTTGTTTAGTGACACGATATTGATTTTGTTTAGTGGTGCTGTGATTGTTGTGATTGTTGTTATTATTATCTATAATATTAGTATTCTGTATATGCGACAAATCATTGTCATTATTTTTCTTGAAAATATTTAGTAAAGTACTAGATATACTTCTACGTTGCATGCTCATTGCAGATCTAGTATTAATTCAAGATAATTTTTAATTTTCGTTATTTTTATGAAAGTCAGAAAAAAAAAAAAAAAAAAAGGAGTCACGTGCCATTTAAAAATAAATCAAAAAGTCACGTGCAAAAACAAACACAAAAGTCACGTGTCTTTCTCGTTTCCCCATTCGGACACGTAAAATCGTTTTTCCCGAAAGGGGAAATTGTTTCTTTTGCAACAAATTGATCGACAATTAACAATTCGCATTCTTCTTAACTCTCACTTTGATAAGCATACAAACACACATCTATTCACGTTCCTGTACATCTGCTATATTCAAACAAAACTTATCCATACATCATATAAAGTACTTTCCTTGCAAGTAAACAATATACATAAACTATTGTTTACACAATACGTTGGAGAATGTAAATTGTCCGTATAAAACTTTGTAGCCTCATTTACTCATATATTGAATTTTTCATTTTCTAACCATTTTCCAATAAATAAATAAATAAATAATTGAAAACAAATAAATTTCAAAAATTAATTTACTTTAAAATTTTAACTACAAACCAAATTATCAAGTAATTAAAATAAATATCTTTTAAGATGTCTAAATTTCTTGCACGTCAAACGTCCACACAACAACGTGCCTTAATTAAAAGATTAATTTTTGCGGCAATCGTCGCATTCACCATAATGATGATTTATTCTGGTTCCTCTTCAAATTCCACCGCAGGCACCACTGGTATTGTTAACAATCATGCCGGTACCGATTCTGGTTATAAAATAGTGGATGAAAATGGATTAGTGTATCATTATGCACAAGGTGATGCTAAATATACTGGTCCAAAAGTTAAGGCCACATTTGTTACTTTAGCAAGAAATTCTGATTTATATGAATTAATTCCATCAATTAAAGAAGTGGAAGATAGATTTAATAGAAAATTTCAATATGATTGGGTTTTCTTAAATGATGATGAATTTACTGAAGAATTTAAAGAAGTTACTACTGCTTTAATTAGTGGTACTACCAAATATGGTAAGATTCCAAAGGAACATTGGTCAGTACCAGATTGGATTGATGATGATAAGGCTGCGAAGGGTAGACAACAAATGGTTAAAGATAATGTTATTTATGGTGGTTCTGTACCATATAGACATATGTGTAGATTTGAATCTGGATTTTTCTATAGACAAGAATTAATGGATGAATATGATTGGTATTGGAGAGTGGAACCAAGTATTCAATTACATTGTGATATTGATTATGATATTTTTAAATTTATGGAAGATAATGATAAGAAATATGGGTTTACCATTTCCATTCATGAATATCCAAAGACAATCCCTACACTTTGGGAAACTACTAAAAATTTTATGGCCAAACATCCAGAATTTGTTCATTCCAATAATATGATGGATTTTATATCTGATGATAATGGGTTAACATATAATAATTGTCATTTTTGGTCAAATTTTGAAATTGCATCATTGGATTTATGGAGAGGACCAGCATATTCCGCATATTTTGATTATTTAGATCAAGCAGGTGGATTTTTCTATGAAAGATGGGGGGATGCACCAGTACATTCCATTGCAGCAGCATTATTTTTAGATCGTAGTCAAATTCATCATTTTGATGATGTTGGTTATTTCCATGGTCCATTCCATCAATGTACAATTGATAAAGATGTTAGATTAAAGGGTAAATGTAATTGTAATCCAGATAAAGATTTTACTTGGAATGGATTTTCTTGTGGTCAAAAATATTATACTGTTAATAATTTACAAAAACCAGAAAATTGGCAACAATACACTAATAAACCATTATAATAATTTATTATTAAACATATTTTTTTATTATTAAAATATCTATATCTATGTTAATATCTATAAATATTTTCAAATTGTTTAATTTAATTAGTGTCATATTAAATTATATTAAATTATATTAAATTATATTATATATCGTTTAAATTTTTTTTTTGTTATCAATTATTTATTATATTTTATTAAAAATTTATCTTTTTATTTTATATGTATTTAATCGCAATTTAAAAATTATATTTTTTAAAGAATGAATGTGTTAATTCGACACCTAAGAAAGTAGCAGCATTAGCAGGGAAAGATCTTAATAAAGCTGGACCTAACCCAGGGAAAAACCCCTTAATACCACCTCTCTTTAAATAAATATCTCTTGTGATATTAATCATTGATTGACCCTTCCCATTTGATGCTTGTAAAGTAGTCTTAATAGTATCGATAGGGAACACAACAATCCACATTGACATACCCGCGACCCCCCCAGCAATACAAACATTACCAATATTAACATCATTATCATTACCAGTCTTCACAGGATTAAATTTATTTAAATAAGATTTTGTAATTTCATAAGAGGCAAAATATAATGCACTACCAGGACCATCTCTAGCTAAAGTTGCCACAGAACCTTTAAATAAAGATGCAATACCACCATTTTTCACAATTTGTTTAGCCGCTGTGATAAATGAACCATTCTTAGAAGTTTGTAAAACAACTTTAATTCTTTCCGTGGGGGCTGTCACTGCAGTGGTAGGAATAGCACTAATGAACCCCGCTGTAGCCATTTGTGTTATTGTTAATGGTGAATTAATATTTGTATAATTATTGTAAGTAACTAATTTTTTACCCATATCGTACCCCCAAAATGAAACGGCAAAAATTGGTGTTACACCTAATAATGGTGGTATAACACCTTTATAGAATCCTTTTATGGAATTTAAAATTAAATTACCTTGTGTTGATTTAGCATTTTTAATAATTTGTGAAATTGCATCAGTAGTGGAATTTGCCATACCATTTTGACAACGAACTTTAATTAAGTCGAAGGGATGACCAGTGAGGACAGCACAGACACCACCTATACCACCAGCGGTTAATGATTTAAGATTTTCACGTAATGGGTTTGTTTCTTGTGGTGGTGGTGGTGGTGTTTTTGTTGTGAGGGTATGATTTTCCTCTTTGATTATTGTGGAATCAGTTAATGGTGTATCGGACATTTCCTTATAATTAAGTGTTGTTTCAATTGCAATATTTGTATTGTTTTCCTTTTCGATGGAGGGAGTTTTAAATCAAAAATATGAGTAAGGACAATTGATTATATTTTTTACATTTTATAATATAATGTATAATATTAATTATAACGATTAGAGAAACATCAAATTTACAATAATTACAATGACATAAATTACTCAATTAATGACAATTTAGAATTAATGTGTGACTTCCGTTAAACCGGAGGATTAAAGCGGTACAGGAAATTTTGAAAAACTTAAATTGGGCATCGGAGGGTTTACCCGGTTGGAACGCACGTGACACACAGCCACGTGACACACACGTGCCCTCTTAACTTTATTTTTTTCATTTCTCCCCCGGTCGTTACCCACCCGTGTCGTTTATTCGTACACCCCCCAAACGTTCCACCTCCCAATTTTTTTTCCATTTTTGGTTTCACAAATTCGCACACGGTTTCCATAACAACCACAAATTAAATAAAAAAAACAAAAATTTAAAAAAACTTTATCTTTCCCCAATTTGACCCCCTAAAATCTCCTTAAATTACCCAAACTCTTCATTTTCATCTCCACACGGATAATTACATTGTTCTTGGAAATGGGACCATCGATTGAATTTTGCAATGTAGTATAATCGCGTAGTGGTGGTGGTATTCCAGGGTGTAGTTTTGTTACGGTTTGTGTTTTTTGTAATGACATTGTTGTTGCCTCTTTTGGATTAAATAAGTAAATTTTAAATTTTGTCTTGTTTTTTTCTGTGTTGGAAAAAATTTTCATGGTTTTTTTTTTCTCTTGGAAATTTTGTTGGAGATTTTTGTGCGGTTGTTTGTTGGGAATTTGAATGTTTGTGGTTTTGGCAATGGGTTAAATTAATAAATTGTTTATTGTTTGTTATTTTTTTTGATTTATTATCGAATATTTAATTATTGTTTATTATAAGTTAATTATTTTTTTCATTTTTCTATTTTATTTTATTATATTATATTTTATTATATTTCATTATATTTTATTTATTTATTTAATCTAATCGTTGTCCTTACAAATAACTGTCAAAGTTAAGTAAATTAACATTTACAAATTAATTTTTATTTTGAGAATTTAAATATCATCTTATTTTTATTGAAAGGATAACTAACTAACAATAACAATAACAATAACAATATTTTTATATAATGTCAAATAAATCATCAATTAAAGAATATAAATTAGTTGTTGTTGGTGGTGGTGGTGTTGGTAAATCTGCATTAACAATTCAATTAATTCATTCACATTTTGTTGATGAATATGATCCCACAATTGAAGATTCTTATAGAAAGCAAGTGGTTATTGATAATGAAGTTAACGTTTTAGATATTTTAGATACTGCAGGTCAAGAAGAATATTCTGCAATGAGAGAACAATATATGAGAACTGGTGAAGGGTTTCTTATGGTTTATTCAATTACTTCAAGAACTTCTTTTGATGAATTATTAACTTATTATCAACAAATTCAAAGAGTGAAAGATTCTGATTATATACCAATTGTTATTGTTGGTAATAAATCTGATTTAGAAGAAGAAAGACAAGTCTCTTATGAAGATGGTGTTAATTTAGCAAAACAATTAAATGCACCATTTTTAGAAACTTCTGCTAAACAAGCAATTAATGTTGAAGAAGCATTTTATTCATTAACTAGAATCACACGTGATAATGGTGGTGATTTTAATCCACATAATAATTCAACAAATAATTCCATTATTGATAATGATCAAATTGATCCAATGGATAATTCAAAATTAATTGATTCAAATTTAGATAATAATTTAAATAATATTAATTCAAATAATTTACCACAAATTCAATCAAATAATATTGTACCAAATACAATTGATAATACTACTACTAATAATGATAATAATAATACTACTAATACTAATACAACAGTGGCAGCAACAACAATTACAAGTAATAAAAATATTGATACTGAAACAAATAAAATTAATAATTCAAAAAATATAACAGAAATTGATAATCAATTACAAAATGAAACAAATTTAAATAATAAACAAAATTTAATTGAAAATAAAGTAAATAATAATAAGAATACTGGTGATTCTAATTTAAATAAAAAAAATTTAAACAATAAAAATAATCAAAAAAATAATAATAATAGAACAATTAAATCAGATACAAAACCAAAACAAGAATCAAGTGGTGGTTGTTGTATTATTGTATAATTATATTATAATTAATAATAATAATAATAATAATAATAATAATAATAATAATAATAATAATAATAATAAAAATAATAATAAAAATAATAATATCTTTTTTTTTTATAATATGTATGTATGTATGTGTTTTTTCCCCTCCTCCTTTTTAGAGTAATTTGTATATTTAACTTTATTTCTTTTTAAATATACTTATTCTCTCTAAATAATATTATATATATAGTATGTATATAATAATACTTACTTAATTAATCAATTAATTAATTAATTAATAAAATTTTAAAATAATTTTATTTTTACTTTTTTTATTTTATTTGAAAAAATGTATTAATTTAATATTTAATCAATTAATTTAATTAAAAACAAATCACAAATCACAAATCACAATATTCAAATGATTTGTTATATAAGAGAATACACACAAACATATTCTAAAAGAAATGTTTTTGATGATATAAAACAAACAGGTAAATCATTTAAAAATTGGAATTCATGTATGAATGATAAACCATGTAAAATAATTGCAATTATTGGTATTGTATTAGCATCAATTTTATGTATTTGGTTAATTGGTGCATTATTAACTTGTTTACGTCAAGGTTTTACTGGTATTTGTGATTGTTTCTTTTGGTGTTGTTCAAGAAATAAACAAAATAATAATAATGGTAGTGGTAATAATTATAATAATGGTAATTTACAGGGACAATCATATTCTATGGGTCCACCAAATGTTGTTTATCAACCTGTACAACCACCAATACATGATTATAGACGTGATGATTCATATTATGAAAATAATAATAATGTTTATAATAATCGTGATAATAACGTTTATGAAATTGAACAAGATTTTAATTTAGATGATTATAAAAAGAAAAGTGAACAAAAATATAATTATAATAATAAGTCACCATACCCAAAGAATGATGTTAATTATTATTAAATATCGATTTTTTAAAATATAATAGATAAAAGAACAGACCATAATAATTGTAAGGAAGGAAACAGTATTTCATTTTTCCAAAAAGTAATGACCAAAAATGTATGAAAAGACATTTAATCATATAACATGTATATTAAATAAATAGAACACATAAAATAATAATTTTAATTTGAATAAGATTAAACAATATGCAATTAATTAAATAATTAAATATTGTCAAGACGATTTGATTTACGATCGTTTGAATTAATTTGAGACTCTAAAAGAGTAAAAGACTCCGTCACGTGGCGCGTTTTTTTTAAAATTTTCCGTTTGTTTTTTTGAAATTGATCGTTGATATAAATAAACTAAATAAACTAGAATATATAAATTGTAGTACGGTACAAGAAATAGTATACTGTATTAACAAATTACTATACGATATATAATTAATTGTACGTGAACAAAAAACAACAACAATTAAATTAACAACACATAGAAGAAACAACAAGACGAAATGAATAAAGATAATATTAGGGATACAGAAATATCACAAGAATTAATTGAATTAAATGCCAAAATCAATCAAATAATGAGACAATTCCATAGGGCTGACAATTCAGATAAAAAAATAATTGAAATAATTAATTGTCAAGCCAAAATTAATAAAATTGAGAAAAACCTCAAATTATTACCAGAAACAAATCAAAAAGACAAATTAGAAAATGATTTTTTTTTACTTCGAAATAAATTAATTAAATTTTGTACGTTAAATTCAATTAATTTGGAGAGACAAAAAAAGGAGGAAAAAGGGTCCATTAATTTTGTACAGAAAAATAATGTTACCCCTGACCCTGTCATAAATGAGGAAAACATACACCTTGTAAATGGGGAGTATCCGGACACGGAAAGGGGGGATAATGATAAAAACATCGATTCTCACATTTTTTCACCACCACAACCCCCACAACAACAACAAGTACAACAACAACAACAACAAGTACAAGATTTAATTAATCAAGATGATATCACTTATCAAACACAATTACAAGAACAAAGAAATATTGAAATACAACAATTACATAGAGATGTTACTGATGTTAATCAAATTTTCCAACAATTAGATTTAATGTTAAATCAACAAAATGAACAAATTGAAACAATTGATGAAAATACAAATCTTTTATTAAATAATGTTAATAATGCCAATGATCAATTACACAAGGCTAAATTGAATCAAAGACAAAATTATTGTTGTCGTTACATTTTATTCTTCGTTTTATTTTTTGTATTAATTATAATTCTATTAATTTAAATTAATTCCAACGTTGAAACAAACAGAAAATCTCACACGCAAATTTTCTGCACGCAATTTCTCTGCACGATCACCCGCCCGCCCAAAACGGCAACCGCAAAAAGAAATTCAGCGAATTTTCAGAGTCGCAGCCCGTCCTCGAAAACACACGCACACAAAACCCCGCACAGAAAACACGGAAATCAACGCCATAGAAACAGCCGCACCGAAACGGCAGCAGAAAAAAAATCTTTTCTTTTTCTGCAAAGTTTTCTTTTTGGTAATCGTGGAAAATTATTGCAATTACAGTATATAATTCTTTGAAATTAATTGCATTTTAATTTACTTTTCTTTTCATTATATTTTTATTTTGTTTGTTTGTTTGCTGTTGTTTGTTTGCCACATACATTATTATTATAATAATAACATTCCCTACAAATTTAGTATCTTTTTTTTTTGCTATAATTTATTTTCATTTAAATAAGCAACATTTTTTGAATTATTTTTTTTTCATTCAAAAAAAATTATTTCTGAGTTTTATTTCATTGTATCATATAAACACACATTTTTTCTTTGGTCGTTTGCTGTTTCCAGTTTTATAATTTTCACATTACTATATTACAAGAATTACACTTCTCATTTACGACTTCATAACAGTATTCCAATACATTTTCAACATTTTTTTTTAATTTTTTTTGCTTTTGTTTAATTATTATCGAGGAAAAAAAAAACATTGAAAAAAAAAAAACACAGAAAAAGAAAAGATAATTTTTTTAAATATGACATCACACAAAATGAATCCACCAAATTTATATGATGTTCTTTCTGAATTAAACGTCAATAATAAAAATTTTAATAATATTGAAGATAATGTATCAATGGCACATTCAATCGCTTCTGATATTATATCCAGAATTGAATCAAATACAGAAAGTAGTATCCATAGAACACAACAACAACAACAACAACAAAATCATAACAATTCAAGTAATATCAAATTCAAATAATTCAAATGCTAATAATGGTCCCTTCAGTTTAAATGAATTTAATAAATTTTTAACAAGAACACATTGTGATGAAAATATGAAATTTTTCATTATGTCAAGACCATTCTTAATGCAAGATGATAGAAAATCATTATTTAGTGGTGTTTCATCCATCTCAACAAATTCATTCGAAATTAATTTTAATTTAGAGGCTTGGAATGAAACAATTTATAATATTTTCATTAAAGTAGATTCACCATTAGAATGTAATTTCCCACAAAGAATTAGAAATTTATTTGATAATTGTTATAAATCTAATAGACCACCAAGACAAGCTTATATTGCTCAAGCTATTCAACATATTCTTAATTTATTATTCGATGCTTATTCAAAATTTATGCAATATCAATTAGATATGATTGCAAGAGATGAAGCAAATAAGAAACAAATTAATGAAGAAGATGAAGATGATGATGAGGATGATGATGAAGAAGAAGATGATGAAGATGATTCCAATCGTATTGTTACTAAGAAGGACTCCTCTGTAAAGAGACATAAATCCAAAAACATTAACTCAAAGAATACTTTACCCCAATCAATTACATCTAAAAATTCAAATATTAAACAAATCAAAAATGCAAATTCCAATAATTTAATTAATAATAATATTAACAATTTGAAAAAAAATTCAAATATACGAACTAATAATACCACTAGACCTGTAACACCAAGACTTGGTACTAAGAAAACAATAACTCAAAATGCAAAGAGAATTCCAGATTTATCAGGTGGTGGTAGGAAATTAACTACTAATACAACCACCAATAATAATAATAATGATTCAAAAAATGATAATAATAAAAATACAACTATCTTAAGTAAAGGTAGTAAATTTTTAAATAAATTTAAAAAGGGTTATTTCTAAATTTGATTCATTTATTTATTATTAAAGAAAAAAGAAAAAATAACTAACTGCATTACCGAATTCAAACTTATTTCATTTCACTTTTTATCCCATTCACTTCCATTTCAATGTAATTTTTCATTACTACCTACAATTAAACCTTTTTTTATAGAATTATCTTATAGAACATTTCAGCATTTTTGTCATTTTGTATTTGCAATTTTTTTGATATATATATCTCTAACTAGTTTGTTTTGTATATATATATAACATATATGTATCATTTATTGTAATCGACATACCAGCATTTTAAAAATTAATCATTAATTTATTTACTTCAAGTTTATTAATTTAAACATCGTCTTTGCTTGCTTAATGAGAAACTTTAATTTTTTTTTACTTTTTCTTTTTCTTTTTCTGTTTTTTTTTTCAGTCATAAAAATTGAAAAAAAAAGAAAATGGCAATTGTTAATAAAATTACGTACATTTTTATAATAGTATAACCATTTTATAATAGTAAAGAATTTTTTTTTTTTTTTTCAATCCACTTGTAAGTTTCAATACCACAAAGTCATTGGATTTCAATTGAACTTATTCATTGATCAAATTAATAAAATTTATAACTAAATATTCTCAAAATAATAACATATTTCAATATGAAAAGATCTATAAATAATAATTTAAAAAACATTATTAAAAGTAATATAACCAATAATGGTTATCAAAATCTATATATAACAAGAAAAATTCCAATATTAATGACTCCACAAAATATCACGACAAAATGCAATTTCAAATTAATAAATAATAAACAAAATTATTCAATGCTTTCTAATCCATCATTAAAATATCAAAAGAGACAACCAATTAATTTAATAAATAGGAAATGGCCAGATAATACAATAAAAAGGGCACCACGTTGGTGTTCTACAGATTTAAGAGATGGTAATGATTCATTAATGGATCAAATGTCATTAATACAAAAAATTGAATTTTTAAATAATTTAATTAAATTAGGATTTAAAGAAATTGAAATACCATCACCATTTACATCAAATAAATTATTAAATTCAAATATAATTAATAATATTAATAATGATGATTTAGAATTTATTAATTATGTTAAAGATAATTTACCTGATGATATTAATATTCAAATTTTAGTAGATTTTAATCCAACAAATATTTTAAATACAATTAATCTTTTGAAAGGTATTAAACGTGTCACTATTCATGTTTGTTTACCGACAAGTGATGATTTTAGAGAGATTGTTTTGGATGGTATCACTAAGGAGGAATTAATCGATAAGGCAAAATCAATTACTGCATTTATTAAATCATCTACTAAGAATTCAAATGATCCAATAATAAATGAAACTATTTGGTCATATGAATTCTCCACTGAATGTTTTAATGATACTGATTTAAATTTAATTTTACAAATTTGTAATAATATTATTAATATTTGGGAACCAACTGTGGAAAATCCAATTATATTTAATTTACCAGCAACTGTAGAATTATCTACACCAAATTGTTACGCTGATCAAATTGAATATTTCCACAATAATATAAATCATCGTGATAAAGTTTGTATCTCTACACATACACATAACGATAGAGGTTCCGCTGTAGCGGCCACTGAATTAGCATTATTAGCTGGTGCTGATCGTGTGGAAGGTTGTCTATTCGGTAATGGTGAAAGAACTGGTAACGTTGATATTGTTACAGTTGCATTAAATTTATATTCACAAGGTATTGCACCAAATTTAGATTTCTCTGATATGAAATCAATTATTGAAATGGTGGAACGTTGTAATAAGATCCCCATTGCAATGCGTGCACCTTATGCTGGTGAATTGGTATTTTGCGCTTTTGATAATTCTTATAAATCTGCTATAAGGAAAGGTTTTAAATTACAAGATTGGAAAAGGAAAATGGGTGATCATGTTTGGCAAATTCCATATTTACCATTAGATCCAAAGGATATTGGTAGAGATTATGAACCAATCATTCGTGTTAATTCAACATCAGGTAAAAATAGTAATGCCGCTTGGATTATATTAAGATCACTCGGGTTAGAATTACCAAAACAATTACAATTAGAATTCTCTAATAAAATTTTCGATTTTATTGAAAATACTAATGTCAATGATTTAAACCCTACTGAAATTACTGAATTGTTTAAGAGAACTTATAATTACAACATGGAATCACATAGATACATTTCATTATTAGATTATGATGTTAAAAAAATTGATACTGAAACAAGAATTCTTACTGGGTTAGTGGAAATTAATGATAAAGTTATCCCCATTAAGGGCACAGGTAATGGTCCAATTTCTTCCTTAGTTAATGCATTATCTAATTTATTAAACATCAAATTAAATGTAGAAAACTATAACGAACATTCAATTGGTTCCGGTTCATCTACTCAAGCTGCATCTTATATTCAATTAAGATTTAGAAAACCATCTACTAATGAAAGATTATATAAATGGGGGGTTGGTGTCTCCGAAGATGTCGGTGATGCAAGTGTGGGGGCAATTTTTGCAACTGTAAATAATATAATTAACGATGATTGCAATGATTTAATTAATAATATATGATAATTGAATTGTTGAAAAAATGATTAATTATCCAAAATCAACAACAAAAAACATTCCAATCTTTGTTTCTTCAAAAGAATTTTTTTAATAAGTCCACATCACTTGGTGTGTTTGCAAATATCTAAATTATTATATAACAGACTAATCATCATGCACCTCCCCATATTTTAATTTTATAGGTCTTTACTGTCTAATTTCTTATCATTACTATTGGTACGGCATTTTCTCTGTACTTATATATATTTTTATGTATTTTCTTAATTTTATTTATTCAATATTTAAAATTCAAATTTGTGCAATTCAACACTTCAACGATGTATATCTTAATCAACGACCAACCAGAGAGAAGGTTGGCCATCCTTTCAGAACATTATGCATTGATATTTAAACCAGTAACTAAAGAAGTTAATGGTAACACTAAACCATTTTGTGCCATTGAATTGGTCACTAAGGATCAATTGAAAACTCAAGGTTTTACTAGATTAAGTGATACTGAAATTTATGGGTTTTTAGGTTTAATTGAAGTGGATTCAATGATTTTTGCCGCTGTGATTAGTGGCAAATCTAAAGTTGCTGCCCCAATACCTGGTGAAACTGTTAATAAAATTTATTCAGTGGATTTTTTCTGTTTAAATAGTGATACTTGGGATCATTTAGAAATTGATTCTTCTGGTTATCCTATTTTACCTGAATCTAATGAATACAATGGGGCTAATACCACCAATGTATCTGGCGCTTATCCAAATAGAACAGGTTCCGATGTTAATTTATCCACGGGATTACCAAAACATCCATGTTTCGAAATAAGAAAATTGTTATCAAATGGTTCATTTTATTATAGTTCTGATTTTGATTTAACTTCCACTTTACAACATCGTGGTTATGGCGCACATTCATTGAGTGCTGATGTTTATGAAGATGAATATATGTGGAATTCATTTATGATGCAAGAAATTATTAGTTATAGAGATAGACTAGATCAAAATACAAAACAAATATTAGATGATGAAGGTTTCTTAACCACTGTTATCAGAGGGTTTGCGGAAACTTTTATTACTTATGTGAGAAATACTAAAATTGCTTTGACCATTATTTGTAAACAAAGTTGGAAAAGAGCTGGTACCAGATTCAATGCTCGTGGTGTTGATGATGATAGTAATGTTGCCAACTTTGTCGAGACAGAATTAATTATGTATTCAAGTAATTATTGTTTTGCATTTACACAAATTAGAGGTAGTATCCCTGCTTTTTGGGAACAAGATACATCTTTAATTAACCCAAAGGTTACTTTAACTAGATCAATAGATGCTACTCAACCCATCTTTGATACACATTTTAAAAAATCAATTGACAAATACGGTCCTGTTCATGTGGTAAATTTGCTTTCTACCAAGAGCTCTGAAATCGAATTATCCAATCGTTACAAGGATCATATTACTAGATCTAAAGCCCTAGAGTTAAATCATGATATTTTTTACACTTGGTTTGATTTCCATAAGGAAACTTCCCAAGAAGGTTTTGCTGGTGTTACTAAATTAATCCCGAAAGTTATTGATGCAATTTTAACATGTGGCTATTTTGCCTACGATGTGAAACAAAATAGAATTATTTCAGAACAACATGGTATTTTTAGAACTAATTGTTTAGATTGTTTAGATAGAACTAATTTAGGTCAACAAACAATCTCTTTAACTGCTTTCAAGATTTTCTTACAAGATTTTAATTATATCACTAAAAACACATTTATTGACGATGATGATTTTGTCACTAAACATAACACTCTTTGGGCTGATCATGGTGATCAAATTTCTCAAATTTATACCGGTACAAATGCATTAAAATCTTCTTTCTCCAGAAAGGGTAAAATGTCATTTGCTGGTGCATTATCAGATGCTACTAAATCTGTTAGTAGAATGTATATCAATAATTTTATGGATAAGGGTAAACAACAAAATATTGATACATTATTAGGTAGATTGCCACATCAAGAAGCTGTTCAATTATATGATCCAATTAATGAGTATATTACAACTAAATTAAGTGGATTGTCTAGTAATTTTACATCAACATCAAATATTAATATCTTCACTGGTACATATAATGTCGGTGGTACTAATAGAGAAGTTGATCTTTCCAAATGGTTATTTCCTATTGGTGATAAATTTAAACCAGATGTTGTTATTTTAGGTTTGCAAGAAGTCATCGAATTAACCGCTGGTTCTATTTTGAATGCTGATTACTCAAAGGGTTCATTTTGGGAAAATATGGTAAGCAGATGTTTAAATCAATTTGATGAAAAATATTTACTTTTAAGAGTGGAACAAATGTCATCATTACTAATTTTATTTTTTGTTAAAGCTGATAAGGCAAATAATGTGAAACAAGTTGAAGGTGCTACAAAGAAGACAGGGTTTGGTGGTATTGCTGGTAACAAAGGTGCTGTAGCAATTAGATTTAAATATCAAGATACTTCATTTTGTTTTGTTAATATGCATTTATCTGCAGGTGTAACCAATGTCGAAGATCGTTATACTGATCATGACAGTATCCTCAGAGGAATCACTTTTAGTAGATCCAATGTTATTAGTAATCATGATTCTATTTTTTGGTTAGGTGATACGAATTTCAGATTAAACTTAAATAATGAAGAAGTGAGGAGAGAATTGGTTAATAAAAATGTTAATTATATTAGCAATCTATTACGTTTTGATCAATTAAGTGATGCAATGAAGAAGGGATTTATCTTCAAAGGTTTCCAAGAACCAGAAATCAAATTTAGACCAACTTACAAATTTGATACTGGCTCCGATAGGTATGATACTTCTGAAAAGGCAAGAACCCCTTCATGGACTGATAGAATTGTTTACAGAGGTGATAATATCAATCCATTAGCCTATTCTGATGCACCCTTATACGTCAGTGATCATAAACCAGTTTTTGGTGCATTTCGAGCAAGAGTTAAACATATCAATGAAGTTGAAAAATTAAAAATCACTGAAGAGCTTCTTAATGAATATAAGACATTACATCCAAATGAAGTTACTGATATCGGTAATCAATTAATCAATCTTGGTTTGAATGATAATGATAATACTAATAAGACAACAGCCCAACAAACAAATTTGTTAGATGAGACAGTTGGTGATATGACTAATACGTCTATTAATAATTCATTATCGTCATCATCCATTATTTCTAATTCTAATACATCATCGTTTGTGTCTTTAAGTAATAGTATGTTACAACCAAATAGAATTGTCTTAGAAAAGGAAAGAATTCCAAAGAATGATACTAATATAACTTCTACACCTCCACCTGCACAACCAACAACTGTGATCTCTACTTCATCGCCAACAATTTCTTCAAGTGTATTGACACCAAGAAATAAACCAATAATTCGTCCACCACCGCCATCTATTCATTCAAATATAATGAATAATTATAATAATAGTGGTACCAATATGAATTCATCATCTTCATTAAGCAATAGTAATAGTAATATTTCCCCATCACCAGTGCAAAAGATATCTACATTAAATAAAGAAAATGAAACTGGATCACCAAATACAAGTGGTAGTAGTACGCCAGTATCCAATATAACTTCACCATCATCCACTAAGAGAATTTCCTCACCCCCACCTGGTTTTAGTGGTACCTTGTTACAACCAAAGAACGTTAATTCTAAAAGTAATCTTAACGTTCAAGAACCAAAAAGAGTTGAAACTACTTTTGACTCTTCCAACATCAATTCCACCAATTCATCATCTACCAACAGTACTTCTACCAATGATATTACTACTAAACCACCAATTTCCACAAACACATTAGATTCATGGCAACCATTAACACCAAAATAATCTGCGATAAGTTAAATGTAAATGTATATATTTAAATATAATATTATATGTAAAACTAGGTATAATATTAATCAAGTAAGAAAATTTTTCTAATTATGCTAGGGATATATTTATTAAAGATGGTTTATAAAAATTATACATATATTATATATTATAATGAATATAGTTATTGGATTAGGTATAATTAAATCCTACTTACCATTTGGTTGTCCATTTAAAATTGCAGTTAATTCGTTTATTTGTTTATCTACTTCTAATTTAGCCAATTTAATTCTATCTACTTCTTCTTGCTCTAATTGTCTGGAGAAAATGTAACTACCATCTTTATTAGTTTCTGACTTAACGTCATCTTTATTCGATGGCAATACATTACCTGGTTGTTTCATTAAAATTTGAAAGAAAATTTCATTTGGTTCATTAAATACAATTTCATCGAAAAAAATTGATTTAATTATAGTTTCACCATGTTCATTAATCTCTTGTGTCCATGTATTTGGTGTATTATCATAGGGATGTAATCTCAATCTATGATAAAAATTTATAACTTTTTCATTAGCTTCATCAACGAAATAAATCTTTACATTAACGTCAAATTCCCCCCATCCAGTTTCAGTTAATTCAAAAGGTGGTGCTTCAATGACACGTGTGTTGTTAGGATAAGTTTCATGTAATTTAAAAACAACTTTCTTTATATAATATGAAATATCACGATTCATGGGATCGCGAACAAAAATTGTCCAAAGATGAGTGTGTTCTGCGGGTGCATTAATGGGTCTCTTGCCTATTATTTTCTTGGCGGTGTTACCGTACAGGATGGGGCGCGTCACTGATAGTGTTTTAATTCTCTTTGATACAGGTGGTGCCATAATATTATTGTGTATTGTTAAGTGTGGTATAATACAAATTGTATTACTTGAATCAAAATTTGATTGAAATTAAATTTTGAAATTTTAAAATGTTTAAATTGTAAACAAACAACACAATAAGAACAAGAAGAAAGTAGTGGATAAGAGATGGTTTTACAAAATATATATACGTTTGCCGTAGATACTACAGTGAAAGAAGAAACTGAGGATGAATGGGGTTTGGATATCAAACTATTCACTAAAAATATAAGTAAATATTTATTATCGTTAGAATCGACACCAGAATTGATTATTAGTGGTACGGATGATGATTGTATTCAATGGAGTACTTTTATCAGTAAATGGCTTGGTATTCCACTAGTTGTTGCTCAAGATTTACGTAATTGGCACCAGAAGCCAAACTATAAATTATCCAGTAATAAAGGTTACGAAATTTGGGATTCCTTCAAGAATAGTAATGCTGATAGTAATAATAACAGCGATGTGGATATTGAAATGGATGAAACCAAGAATGAACCACAAGAAAATTGAAATTGGAACCTAAATTGGAGCAATTGTTGGAAAGATTAACCAATTTCCAAGGACAATTAAAGGAAAAGATACATGAAGATTATTCAGATGTAAATAATGTTATGTTAGTTACCTCCAATTCCATTCAAGTTTTATTAAATGAACAAATTCCATTTGAGACAGCTACAAAAGAAGGTACCCGAAATGTATCAATGTTTAAATATTGTTTAAACAAGTATCAATTCTATAACACTGATGAAATATGGAAATGTACAATGTTTAATAATATCAACTACTTAAAGGTAAAACCAGTGAATCAAAAATGGTGTATCACTAATGATTGTATTAGATTATTAACTAAAGAAAATGAAGATCTTGGTGAAGAATTAGATGAAGATTTGGTTGATGATGAAGAAGAAATGGAGACAGTTTATGTTAGTATTGATTTACCATATTATTCATATAAGCAACAAAATCAAATCAATAGACAAACAACATTACAAATAAGTGGGTTAGACGAGAAGGCACCTTTGTTCAGAATCGGTACAGAGATTTATGAAGGCTCGTGGTCTAAATTGGTTGGTACTGAATTAATTTTCCCAGAGGAATCATCCATTGAGTTAGGTAAAAGAAATTTAAATCAAATTGAAATGAATAAAACTGATCAAGATTCTAAGGAAATTGTTAGTAAATTGTTGGTAAATGACAAGGAAGACAATGAAGGTGAATTGATATATTACTTGAAAGATCATATTACATTAAACCCATTAAAGACGACTTGATCTTTGTAAGTTTCTTTTCTGTTCTTTGTAAGTTTCCAATATTGAATATTTTCTTTTTTTCTCCATTTGAAATAAATTTTTATTTTTAATTTACACTAACAAAAAGTGTAAATATAAAGATAATATAGATATTATGTTCAAGGAATACCGTATTATACTGGGTAGTTCGTCCCCTAGACGTTTAGATATTGTTACAAAGCAAATGTCTCTGGAGAACGTCACCATTTTGAAACCATTAGAAGAATTAAATAAAGATGATTTCGGTAGGGATACATTGGGTTACTTAAGGGCCAATTGTCAAGCGAAGACAGATAGTATTCTTCAACAATTATCCTTTGAGACACCCAAGTGTATCGTTATATGTGCTGATACCATTGTAACAGATTATGAAAATAATATTTTTGAGAAACCGATTGATAAACAAGATCAATTAAATAATTTATTGAAATTTCAAAAAGATGACAAACCAATCCTAGTGCAAACATGTGTAGAATTAGCACTTTGGGATCCAAAAGCAAAAGAAAATTGTAAAAAATTACATTTTATTGAAACTAC
This sequence comes from Grigorovia jiainica (nom. inval.), assembly GCA_030571715.1. Classification (NCBI taxonomy): domain Eukaryota; kingdom Fungi; phylum Ascomycota; class Saccharomycetes; order Saccharomycetales; family Saccharomycetaceae; genus Grigorovia; species Grigorovia jiainica (nom. inval.). Next base: position 36,085 of record JAJLYE010000026.1, on the reverse strand, counting down.
AGAATTAGAATTTAATAAATGGTTACCAAGCGAAATTATTAATGATTATGTAAATTGTGGCGAAGGTTTACAAGCCGCTGGTGGATTTCAAATACAAGGCAAAGGTGGTATATTATTCTCTAAGATTAATGGTGATTATTATAATGTTGTAGGGTTACCATTATCCAATACTGTTCATCACATGTGTCATTTAACAGATCGTTGTAATTGTAGTTTACTATGATATTAAATGAATAAGTTATTTTGCATTGATGGTGTGGCAACCTTGCATTAGGAAGATTTCTGTTGTCAATATTTCTCAGCAAAAAGCATCAAATTTTGGATTTTAGTTAGTGATTTAAAAGTTAAACTCTTGTGCAAGTTATCTGTTCTCGGGCAACATACATTAATTGTGTTTTAATAAAAAAACACTTAATTACTTCTTTATGACACGATATAAAAGTAGAATTTAGACAATATGTACCTACATAAAGTGGTAATGCATTTTCAATACTTAACAGTTATTTTTAATTTGGATTGGGAATTTGCCCTTTTATATAAATTATAGTGAATGTAAATCTGTTTGTTGTTGAATTAAAATAACTTTTAATTTATTTATCGTTCAATATCTTATAACTCAACTTCACAAACAAGAATAAATCTATACCATTTATAATGTAAGCTTTTAAATTAATGTTTCAATTTTTTCGTTTTCGCGATTCAATAAAGAAAAAAAAAAAAAATCTCAAAAACATTCAATTAGATTCAAAAACAAACAAAAAAACAAATAACAACAAATAGTTGTTTAGTGACATTAACAAACAATCAAAATTCACTATTGATAAACACCCACACCAAATGAATTTTGGCTCACTTTTCAAAGGGTTAACGAATTTTCAATTTCCATATTCTATGGACAACGAACCCATTTACCAAACACCAATCTGGGAATTATACAATGGTTCCAGAAAGAAGGATTCATATCCAGTGACGATCTTTAAAGCCAAAGTTGATCTTGGAGATTCGGTGGATAATTTAATTAAACATTCTGTTCATATGTGCAAAATATTGAGAGTTCCTGGTATTGTACCCATTTTAGACGTTTTTGATAATAATGGTCCCGATTCAATATTTGTTGTTACTGAAACAGTGAAACCATTACAATTGACGTTGGATACGATGCAATTGAATTGGGATGGTTGTCTTATTGGGTTAAATGATATTTTCCAATTAATGGAAATTATTGAACCAATGTTTATAATGGGTAATTTAACACAGGAGAATTTTTTCACTAATGAAAAGGGACAATGGGTTTATTTTGGATTAGAATGTTGTTTTGATAAGAGTAAATTGGATAAATATCAATTAAATAATAATATTGAAATTTGGAATAGATTACATCCTTTACAAAAAATTGAATCAGTGGATAATGTGTCACCAAATGTTATTGATTCCATGCAATTAAGTAAATTAATGACATATTTATTAAATAATTGTCGTGGTTCTAATAATATCCCTACATTATGGAAGAAGCAATTAAATCTTTTAATGCAAGGTAAAATTACAATTATTAAATTTATTGAAAATGTTAAAGCCACTACAAATTGGCAATCATCAAATTTATTAAATATTTATATTGATATGAAAGAATGGCATATTAAGGAACCTAAGGATAAATTAATTATAATGAATAAATTTCAAAAAAATTATATTGATTGTTTAGATAAGGAAAATTTTCAACATTTAAGTATGGGGTTTATTAATAATTTAATTATACCTGAAATAATAAATTGTATTAATTGGATTATTAGTAATCCACAAAATTTACAAAAATATAATAAATCTATGGTTAAATTAATAACAATTATTCTTGATTTAATTATTGAAGATAAATATAATGTTACCACAATTAATGAATCATTAAAGGAAATTATTTATAATGCATTTAAATTAACTGATAGACAAATTCGTTTTATTCTTTTAATTTATTTACCCAAGATAATTGATAAATATCCGGAAAAGACATTAGATGTAAGTAATAGAATTTTTAATTTTTTCTTACAAGGTATGACAGATACAGATTCAACATTAAGATTAATGACATTAAAGACAATTCCTTATATAATCAATGAAATTACAGAAAGACAATTAAATAATGAAATATTAAGATGTATTGCCAAGACACAAGTTGATTCAGATGTAAATATTAGAATGTGGACAATTTTAATTATTGTTAAGATATCAACACATTTAAAGAGTCTTTCCAATAGAGATAATATCCTTGCCACAATTTATACCAAATCTTTAAAGGATCCCAGCATAAAGACTAAATTAGCTGCCTTATATGGGTTATCACAATCAATTGATATATTTACTGTAGAGATAATTGCTAATAAAGTATTAACAGTTATTGCACCAGGTTTATTAGATAAGGATAAAATAATTAGAAAGAAGGCACGTGAATTATTTAATCTTTATTTGAAGAAATTAGAAGAGGAAGCCAATGATAAATTTCAAGATGGTAATGAAATTGAAATTGATGAAAAAGAAGAGAGTAGTCAATTAATGAATGAATTTATTCAATATGAGACAGAAGATATGAATATTGTTATGAATCAACGTATTATTGAATTAATGAATAATTTATCTATACAAGAGGATGATTATGTAGAATTAGATACTGTTAATGTTGAGTCACATATGGGTGAAATTAAAAAGACCGATACATTTGATGAAGAAGATCCATTTAATGAGACTTGGGGTGATGAAGCAATTAATAATGAACAAGATAATAATTTTGATATGGATGATGCTTGGGGTACCGAGGGAGATGATTTTTTTGTCAATGAAGAAGTTAAGAAGGACAATGAGCAAATTATAGAACCAGTGACAAAGATCAATGGTGTGGACAATAGTGGTAAACCTAAGACCACTAGAGTTCCACGTTTACAAATGAACAAACCAAAGCATAATATATTAGGTAATAAGCATTCTAAACCTAGTATTACACGTAAACCTATAGTGTCGAACACTAAAAGGGCACCAATTGTGACTAAGAAGACAACTGTAGTGGTTGATGATACCAATGAAGACGCAGATGATGCTTGGGATGATGTTTGGTAGATTAAAGTTATTAGCATATGTATATAATAATTACGAATTGTATTTTAATTATTTAATCTTTTAATTAGGAAATTATGCATGTACTTGAGAGTGTATATGTATGTTGTTCCTTTGAATGTATGTTGATATGATTGTAGAGAAGTAGCTTGGGTAGGGTGTATCAGAACTGTTTCAGAACAGTTTCAGAACTATGCACACCGCCAGGCAATTACCGTGAAAGTTACACAGATAAACGAAGAGAAGCCCTGATAGGCACCCCAACGTAATGCATTAAAGTTTACAGTAAATATTCTGCGTGCTTTTTTGTGAGAACAGCAGAAAATAATTTCGGCCGACATTTACACCGGAGAATTACAAGCGGAGAAATAACAGCGTCTCGCTGTGTGCAAATTGCACTGTGAAAACACCGCAGGACAAAAACCGCAACACCAGAAAAAACTAAAATTTAAATTCCAAAAAAATCAAAAAATCAAAAAAACAAAAAATAAAATTTAATTTGAAAAAAAAATTGAGTCACGCGATCTTTACGGGGTTTTCGTGCAAGGAGAATGTAATTAATTCAATAAATAACAAATTATATAATCAATTTTTGATTTGGACTATATATCTCACAGCAATTGCTTAATACTGCTTTAGGTAACGGTGATAACACTCCCACAAATAAAATCAACAACAACTACAACAATATGAATCTAAATTGGAATACGCCAGGTGTTTCAACGGCAGGTTTAATTAATAATCCGGGGAATAACAATTCTAATAATAATAATAACAATAATTCTAATAATAATAATAACAATAATTCTAATAACAGTAATAACAGTAATAACAACAATAACAATAATACGCAGAACACAAATTTGATTCCAAACAATACTAACTCTTTTAATAAATTTAATAATAACAACAATACAATGGATGTTGATCCATTACATCCATATACTGGTAATAATAACAATAATAATAATAACAATAATATACATAATCCACAAGACTCAATTGTTAATTTGAATTCATTTTTACCTCCACAACAACAACAACAACCAAGATCTTCAACTGAAGGTATTTTATTCTCTTATTTAAATTTACCTAGAAATAGTATTGTTAATCCTAATAATAATTCAAATATTAATAATATGGAGCAATTTAATAATAATAATAATAATAATAATAATATAACTACTACTACAACAAATAATAATAATAGTAGAGGATTTTCTTTCCTAAATAATTCAATTACTGGTATAAATAATAATGATAACAATATTCCAATTCAACAACAATCAATTCCAGAATCACATAAATCAAATACTAGCAACAATACTAATACTACTAATTCTGTAAGACCAATTAAACCATCTACTAATCAAGATAAACCAATTTTTAAATTAGATTATAGGAATCCGTCTGTAACTAATTATTATAATACTAATAATTATAATACATTAGATTCAAATAATATTAATAATAATAATCCTATTACAACAAATGATAATAAAAGATTATCTTCCTTCTTTTTTAATGATAATAATGATTTTGATTTCTTTAATTCAAATTCATCAATTAGTGCTAATAATACAGGTCCTGGTAATCAAAATAATGAAAATATGAAAATAATAATAATAATAAAGGTAATGGAATTAATAATAATCAAATTTCAACATCATCAAATAATATGAGACTACCATCAATAGTTTTCGCTAATACTGCTTCAACAAATACAAATTTAAATTTAAATACCAATAATAATACTAACAATTTATCTACTAATATTATCACACCACAATCAAATCCAAGAATTAGTTCAGATATTGATTCAATGATCAAAAATTCAAATTTTAAATTTAATTCAAACGATAATATAGATTTCCCTAATTTAGTCGTTGATCAAGTTAATAATAATAATACTAATATTACTAATAACAATAACAATATTATTGGGAATAATAATAATAATAATAATAATAATACTAATAACAATAATAGTTCATTGATAAATAATATTAATGGTAATAATATCTTACCAAATGGGACAACAAATAATAATACTTTTTATAATACAATTAATACTAGTAAACGTAATAGTTCATTAAGAAATTCAATAATTTTCGATTTTGATAATAACAATATTAATTGGAATAGTACTTTTAATAATAATAATAATAATATTAATACTAATAATATCAATCCTACTAATAATATTCTTTCTATAATTAATTCTGATAATAATAATACAAATATTTTAAATACAAATAATTCATACCCAATTTCACATTCACATAATCATTTTATTCATAGTAATAATTCAAAGAGAATCTCTAGAGATGATATACCAACAATTAAAGAAGAACCTTTAGAAAATGTTATTACTCCAACAAATAATTTATTAAATTCAATGAATGACATTTTACAAAATACTCCTACAACTAATACTACTAACAATAATAATAAAAAGAGAAGTAAAAAAAGTAGTATTGATTCACAAAAATCAATTTTATCAAATAATTCATCATCAAATAAAATGTCAAGAACAAGTTCTGGTAAACCATCTACTAAAGTTGATCAATTAATGTTAGTTATTCAAGCAAGACAACATGGTATCAATAATGATTTAAAAGTGGAACCTACTGGTGAAATTATTATAGAACCAAATTTAAATAAAAAAAATTCAATTGATAAAGATAATGATAAATTTAAAGAAAATAAAATCAACGAAAATAATAATGATAATAATAAAGAAGATATTAGTGATAATGATAAATTAGAAGATGGTATTAAGAAATTGGAAAATATTAATAATGATCACACCAAAAATTTAATAGATAGTAATGATGATAATAATAACAATAATAATCTTTCAGTATTGGAGAAAGAACCTAAAATAATTGCTGATTTAAATGATATTAATAATACTATTAGTGAATTGGAAGAAAATAAAAATAATAAAAATGATAATAATAACACTAATTTAATTAATGAAAATATTTTAAATATCACTACTAAAAGTCCAATATTAGATAAACTTAAATTAAATAATGATCCAAATTTAAATAATCCAAATTTATTAAATAATTTAAGTGAAACTGAAAAAATCGCTAATAGTGTTATCGCAAATGATAAAGGTGAATTAAAATGTCCATATTGTCAACATCATTTTATGCAAACCACTAGATTAGAGGTTCATTTAAGATCACATATTGGTTATAAACCATTTCAATGTAAATTTTGTGGTAAAAGATTTACACAAGGTGGTAATTTAAGAACACATCAAAAATTACATACTGGTGAAAAACAATATCAATGTGATATTTGTAAAAGAAAATTTTCAAGAAAGGGTAATTTAGCATCACATATTTTAGTTCATCAAAATAGTAAACCATTTATTTGTAAATTAGAAAATTGTAATAAAGGTTTTACACAATTAGGTAATATGAAAGCACATCAAAATAGATTTCATTTAGAAACATTAAATAAATTAACTGATATGTTAAGTAAATGGGATCCACAAAATACAAATTTATCAATTGAAGATACGGAATTATTAAGTTATTTTGCATCAATTTATAAAAATTCTAATAAAGGTATTAAAGGTAGAGGTAAAGGTAGTACTAAAATACAACCAATAACTGAACCACAAACTTTATTTGTTGATAATTTGACTAATGGTAATAATATTAATATTAATAATAATTCAAATGATAATATTAGTCCCATTGCGGCTTCTTATATGTCAAATAATAATACTAATAATAATACTAATACAAATAAAAATAATAATTATATTACACATTCCAATATGTTAAATATGAATGAGGGTAATATTAATAATAATATTAATAATAATAATACAATAAATCCAAATTTAAATTTTACCGGATCCATCTTTAACCATAACAACAACAATAATATTAATGATGGCACTAATAAGAATAATAGTCATGCAAATATTATGAATAATTTTAATTCATTTGATGTTAAAAATTTAATACCTGTACCTAAATATGGTAGTAGAAACGATAATTTTATTATAAAGAAACCATTTGTAAATGATAATAATCATAATATTAAACAAGATAAAAACAAATTGTCGTTTTTCACTAATGTTATTGATAGTAATAATCCAATAACACAAATACCTGATCCCGGTAATATGATCAATAATAATACTAATAATGACAATGGTAACAGAAATAACAACCATACTAATAATACCAATGATTTACATAAATCTGCATCACAAATTCAATTCAGAAATATTAATTATTAAGCAAATTATAGTTTTTAGTATAATAATTTTTTTCCCTTCTTTTAAAATAAGTTTTAATATTGGTTTGTTTTTTTGAGCTTAATAATTAACTAATGTGATTATTCATTTATGTGCATTTTATTAAGATATGTACGTTAAAGACTAAGATGTAATATTAATAATGATAATAATTTAAATTATATAAATTATATAAATATATATTCCAATCAAATATATTCAAAGTAAAAACGATTTTTTTTTTTATAAAGATGATATCTGCGCTATTGTGATAATTGCATTGTCATGGATAGTTACAGAGTTTAAGTTTTATTCTATGGGAAATTTTTTTAAAGACGTTGTAGTGATGTTGATTAACTAATATTAATAAAAGTATGCAAGTTACTAGTTGACCATTTCCTGCATCTCTCTGAACAATTTTATTTTATCTTTTATTCGTTTTTTTATCAAGTTTTTCATCGTTGAATAATTTGTTTACTTTTAGTATTACTTTTATTCTTCTTTTAAATGAATAACCCTGTTATATAATCCATACTTTGCTTTAAATAATCTTAATAATTAGTAAATATTTAATTGTTAACTGAATCAGATTGAATTACAACAGTCTCACTGGCGATTTCAGTAAAAAAGAAAAATGTTACCAACTGGAGCCAATTTAATGCTGATTAAGTTGGTTAATTTCCTGTGGTTGTCAGTTTTGAAATTGGTGAAATATTATACGGTGGAACTTTAGCAGTAGTTATATCAGTTGAAATACCTATCTTTCTTTACTGGAATCGTGGCACTTATTGATAACAGTTCTTGGACAGAAATGAGATTAGAATTGATCAAATTTTGAATTTTGTTGATGGGTACGTCGTCGTTACTGGGCTCAGGAGGATTTGAGATATCATCGTCAGTGTCTGAATCAGTATCAATAGCGGTTAAGATTGGTGGATCGGTGGTATCAGTTTCAGTTTCATTATGTGGTGTTGGTACATCAATGTTTTGTAATTGTAATTGGGTATTGGCAAATGAATCCATATCGATAGTGACAGATTGATTTTTCCAAACAGAATCCTCAAGCATAGATTGGTCGTCTAGACAGTAACAGCTAAGAAAATCTGCTACAAAATTCTTTGCACCAGGTAAGTGGCGCCATTTAATGGAAAAGTTGGAAAGAAATTGAAGGTATTTAGTAACACGGTTGTGTACTCGGGGTGTTCAGAATTACCGATACTGATAATACCCTCATTATCAGTGTAGATTGTAATGGATTTCGAAAGGATGAGTCTTGCACGATCCAAGGTGTATAAGACGGCACAAAGCTCTCGTGACATAGTGCAATAACGTTGTTGGGTGTCTGTAAATCTGACTGAGTAGAAGGCAATTGGACAAAGTCGTTCTTTACTGTCGATAATTTCAGATTGACAAACCATACTAGCAGCACCTAGCAGAGAAGCATCAGTGTAGATAACAGTATGAGCCTGAGGATCAAATAATTTTAATTTCAGGGAGCGTGAAATCCAGTCTTTAATGGATGAAAATGATTTGGATAAGGTATCTTGGGAAACGGAGGAGGGGTCTTTAGCAAATTGGTAAAATGGATGAAGTAAAGCTGATGTATTAGGGATAAAGGCACGAAGGTAGTTGACAAAACCAACGAAAGATTCGGTGGCTTTTTTGGTAGTGGGCATCTTCCACTTAGCAATGGTGTTAATTTTTTCATCATCAATAGCGTAGCGGTTGTGTGAAATGTTATAACCTAAGAATTGGACAGATGGTTGGCACAGTTGGAGTTTATCTTCACTAACACTTAATCCATAATCAGATAAGGCAGTGAAAAGAGAAAAAATCAATTGTTTGTGGGTGCTTTTATCTTTCGATAAACATAAGATATCGTCATAATAATATAGCAATTTGGAATCTGGTGGGGTTTTAACTTTGGAGAGTATCTCTTGAATAAATTCACCCCACAGATATGGGCTGCAAGTCAGTCCATAAGGCAACTTTTGAAAACAGAAGGATCCAAAAGGAGTGATGATACCAATTTTGTCATTTGAAATACCAATTTGTTGAAAGACTTTAGCTATATCAACGGAAGAAAAAACTGTATAAGAGGATAATTCCGAGATGATAGCTTGGGTAGGTGGTATGGGCCGTGGTGTATATTGTAAATATTTATTAACGGATCTAAGATCAATAACCATTCTAGTTTTAGAACTGCTTTGCCTAATTGGAAAAACAGGACAAACAGCTACAAGTTCATCAGATTTAATATGACGAATCAGGCCATTAGCCAAAGATTGATCAATATATTGATAGGTAAGTTATTTAATCTCATATAACCAAAAAAATAAAATACATACATTATATGAATAACATTTCTATAAAAATAATAAAAGAAATAGATGCTACATAAATTTTCTCAATAAAACCAGTGAAACATTTGAGAGGTAAAATTATTTGTCTATCCAACGATTATGACGCATATATATTAAAAGGTAAATCTTAAATGATAAATTAATGCAATGTTTATATTAAAACATTGCTAGGTATAGTTTGTTGTCTTATTTATGATATATAGAAAATGGACACAAAAAAATAACAAATGTCTTTGTATTATTTTAATTTTTGGCCAATCTTTTACTTATATCAGATACCATTAATATATTTAGTAATAACATGAGAGAGCTTCCTCCCTAAGAAGGAGATGATTGCTTCCCTATGTTATATCATTTTTTTTTAATTAAAGATAAAATGAAGATAAAAAGATTGGAAAAGAACACCAATATCTAAAACCACTGCAGCATATTACATTTTATTCATTTATTTAAATTATTTTCAAATTAGTTATCATTTAAATTTATTTAACTTTATTTAAATTTGTCACTTGAACATGGAAACTTATACCCTTAGAGAAACCATCAATGATTTGCTTATCCTTTGGTTTATCAATAAATGTTGCCAAACAAATAACTTCATCTAAGGGGAACCCCAATGACTCTAAAACGCCTTTAATAATACCCACTGGTAACTCTAAAAATGGTTCAATTAATTTTAATTCTTTTTTAGGTAAAATTTCAGGATTTCCAACTGTTTCTGTGGATAAGCCATCCACAACACATTCTTCAATATTAAAATCCTTAATAGGTACATAATTTAAATCAATTAAATAAAATGTACCACGATGATTTGTCTTTAAATTATCCATACCTTTACCAAATAAAACTTTCCAAATATCACGACAAATAAATTTCATTATCATTAATAATTCCATATCTTGTAAATTGACTTGTCCCTCTTGAGGATTAAATATCATTAATTTTGTTATCTTATTACCCATATTAATACCAATATCTCTAATTCTCTTTAAAATTCTATTATATTGATCTTCATCTGTTTCAGCCACGTCCAATAATTTATAAATCCATTCATGTGATGGTATTATCACGTTGTCATTTATATTCATACCCGATAATTGTTTAGTTATTGATTGATCATTTGAAACATCATTAGTGCTATTGGTATTGTTATTATTATTATTAACAGATTCTAATTCTAATTTGATCGTTAACGGTATCACTTCATTTATCAATCTCTGAAAAAGAGTTCTATCTACTTCAGGTAATGTCTCATGTGGGGGTGCGGTGCCCTGTGCCTGTTTGTTATCCATTATTCAAATTATTTTTTGAACAATACACCATAAAGGAAATGTTTATTGAATTTTATTAATTGAAATTTAAATTGAAAAAACAATTTTGAATATTATATTCTGTCTATAATAGGGTTAACAATAACGAATAATACCACATACATATCTATATAAACGTTGAAATATGGTTACATTGTCCATTGGTAATGAACTGAAGGACTCATACAAGGAGACACAAGTATGGGTACAATCAAATTTAAATTGGTTACACGATTTAGAAGTATTTTATAAGGAAAGATCTAAATTGGAGAAGGAATATAGTGATAAATTACTTAATTTAACACAACAATATTTCCAAAAGAAGAGTGTTACTTCAGTTGGACTTGGTGTGGGTGATACACCGACAGTGACACCGGGTTCCATTGAGGCTGCTAGTGTTGTCACTTGGAATGAAATTTTATCACAAACTGAATTAATCGCTAAGGATCATTTAAAATTATCAAATGGGTTTGAACAAACTATTGCCGGTTCCATTAATGGTCTTTACACTAAATTGGATATGACAATGACTAAAGTAAAAGGATTCCATCAAGAAATGAGTGAAAGAAAGGATAAATCCTATAATGATTTAGAAAAGGCTAAGAAACGTTATGATGACTCTTGTACAGATATGGAAGCTGCTAGAAATCGTTACACTAAATCAAATAATGATAGAACCAAAAAGAAATTACATGAAAAGGAAATAGAAATGAATATTGCTAAGAATGAATATTTAATTAAAATTAGCATTGCTAATAGAGTAAAGGATAAATATTTTTTTCAAGATATACCTGAAGTAGTTGATCTTTTACAAGATCTTAATGAGGCAAAGACATTATTTTTAAATGATATTTGGATTAATGCTAATAAAGTGGAAATTAATCATTGTGAACAAATTACTAAAAGATTGAAAACAGCAGATGGTGTCGTTAAACAAAATAAACCATCTCTAGGGACTGCAATGTTCATTAAACATAATGTTAAGAAATGGAAAGAACCTAACGATTTCCAATTTAAGGAATCACCAATTTGGCATGATGATGAATCATTTATTGTTCCCTCTAATGAAGAATTAAATGAATTGAAAATTATGTTAGCTAAAGCAAGGGAAAATTACAATAATATGTCAGAGGTCTCTAAACAAGAAATTAATAAATTATCAAATTTTAATAAATTAAAGCAAGATTTTAAAAATAATGAAGAGAATATTAATTCAGATGAATTTTATGATAATTTGAAAAATTATTTGACTACAATTTCTGGGTTTACTAATCATGAAACATCGAAATTAATATCTGAAGTTACAATTCAATGTATTGAAAATAATACACCAAGTGATATGGATTTAAGTACTGATAATATTAATTTAAATAAATCTAAAAGGAAATCGATGGGTGGGTTTTTAAAATTTAGTCTATCAAGTAATACCAGTGGTAATCATAATCATAATAGTTCAGGACGTGATCGTACATTTAGTATAGGTAGTGGACATAGTAATAGCAATATTAAACGTAATGGTTCTAAAAATAAAGGTTTATTTTCATTAAAATTAGGTAAGAAAAAGAAGAATGATGATGTTGATGATGATCATTATGATAATGCTAATATCAATACTTCGTTTGATAATGATAGTATACAAGAGGAAAGATCAATTCTTAGTTCCACGACAAACACAACATCCTATACAAATCGTACTTCTACGTTACAATCATCCTCTAATCATAGTAACCATGATAATGGTAATAAAGTATTATACCCCTATGAAAAGCAAGATACTGATGAAGTAAGTATCCATATAGGTGATCAAATTGAATTAATTAGTGCAGATAATGGTTCTGGTTGGACAAATATTAAAAATTTAACTAAAGGTACACAAGGTCTTGTACCTACAACATATATTCAAATAAATCAACCTGTAACCACTTCAAATAATGGTAATGGTAATGTTAGAGGATCTGCACCAATGGCACCACCACCAAGAAGAAATACAAAATCTGTTCATAGAACTGTGATGGCACAATTTGCATATGATGCTACAGATAGTGATGAAATGTCAATTCAAGTTGGGGACGTAATTAATGTTTTACGTGAGGATGATGGTAGTGGTTGGACATTTGCTGAATTGAATGGTAATAAGGGTTTAGTGCCAACAAGTTATTGTAAATAATTAAATTAATATAGTTTTATGCTTTTTTGTAATTATTTTATTTTATTTATTTATATATTTATAAAATTTATATGTAAGAATTGATTAATAAAATGTATGATGATTTATTTTAATTTATTCGTTGTTTACAATATTGTGTTGTTACTTGACAATTTCATATTTATTTGTATTTATATAATTAACATTCAATGAATATGGTCATAATGTCTAAACCATATACCACCCATAATGCTAGTACTGTAGATATTTGGTATTATAATCGGCTAGTAGATGTTTGAATATTACTCTTACCTAAAACTTTAACTGGAATATTTGTAAGTTCTAATTTTGTAGCGCCGTAGTTGGCGGTAGATCTATTTCAACAATATGACAAATTTGTTGAATTTATTAATGAAACAATTTAATTTCTAGAGTATAATTTTTCGTCGTTGATTCGTAAATTAATCAGTGTTATTTTATTATACAATTGTGAAAATACATTTTCTTTCCCTACCACCCAAGTTGGGTTTTTTGTCTGTTTTTTTTTTTGTTTCAAAAGATGTTATAGTAAAATCTCAACTTCTTAAATTGGAAAATGTAATTAAGATACTTATTTGTTTAAAAATCATAGTGTAGAGTAAAAATATAATTGTAGCTGTGATCATATGCAATCATCGTAAATTAATCTTCTCAAAATGAAATTCTACATGTGGTAACCTTTGAATTGGTATCGATTGCTTTATGAAGTCTTACTATGGACTAGGATATATTGTTACCGAATCGATGTTGCTTTTTGAACATATATGAGCGGTTAATATTAAAAAGTCATCAAAATCTTCTCTCTTGGTAGTTTTGTGCTTGTAAAACGTACTTAAACTCTGTGTTGGATCATCTACGTGTATCTTGTATGGTTTTATTGACCTTCAATGATTCGTTTTTCTGATGGGATATAGATGATGTAATAACGAGAAGATTTGGATGGAGTTAAAGCAATACCTCATTGGCCCCTAGCTTTTAGTTTTGGAGTAGTGTTACTTCTGTGAACCATTACACTTTGACCAAATGGAAGAATTGTGCTAGCATCTAAACCTAATAAACCGGCTTTAGCCCTGGCTGAAGTGTTGGTGGTGGAGTTGTGGAACGCATTACGTATCAAAACAGCATATTCTACCGCATAATACCAATAGCTGCTAGGAACATTACTGGCTTGTGATAAGGTGCGACAATCATTTAAGAATGTAGGATTGGCCCTTTCAGCAACCCATTAGAAGCAGAATCCGAAGGTGTGTTGTATATTGGAATGATACCCTTGTCATGAAAGATGTTCATCAATTTGGAATTGGTGTATTCTTTCCCATTATCCATTTGAAAGCAAAGGATTTTGGTTTTGAATTGGGTATGATCATATTGATCAACTGCCAAAAAATTTTGGATACCCTGTCAGCGTCTTTGTTAACTAGAGCCAAAACCCATCTGAACCTTGTATTTTCATCTGTAACAGAAATGAAATATTTGGGTTGTGTAGCATTGATGTTAGCTACAGGTTCAAATAAATCACTATGGATATATTCAAATGCGTTGTATTCACGTTGATATTGGATACGTGAAGCCTTAATATGTTTATGACGGGTTTGTTTACCAATTATACAATATTCAAATTGGAATTTATCAATATTGGACCAATTGACATTATTATATTCTAAATTTTTAATAATACCAGCCTTGATTGATTTTTGTATATTCTTGATATTGATGTAGCCAAATAACCTATGTAAGAAGGTCATATCAATTTTTTGTTTTACAGTTTGTAATATAGATTTGGGTTTCTTAGTACCGATGAATGTCAATGGAATACATTTGTAAGAGCCAAATATAGTTAATGGACAAATAATGTCATTTTGGGAATTGACTAATACTTGTCTTCTCGAGTCAATATAAACACCAGCTTTTTCTAGAGCATCAGCACTGATTAAGTTACATGCGGCGTCTGATGAAACCAATGCCTTTAAATTCACACAGTAGTCTTTCTAATATAAAAACCTTGAGCAAGTCCCCCTAATTCACTGTTATTTGCACCTACTAATATCTCGCTAGTTGTACCTACATCGTGTAACATGGAACTGTGTTTCACAACAGAAATTTCAGCCCCTGAGTCTAAAATAAAGTGATCATCTAAACTTGGTTTTGGTGAAGGATGCCTCAATAAATGCAGATTGTCATGCGAGATTAAGTTAGCTGAATGGATTATTTCTGTTGGTTCTTTAATAATGTGGTAAGTTTTAGATACTTGTTTAGTTTTTTTAGCTTTAGATTGAGATTGCTTCTTTGAGTTGTTAGTAGTATTACTACCGGTATTGTTGCTAGTTATGTTGTGGCTAGTATTGGTAGAATTATGGTTATTTTTGATTTTATTATTGTTGTTTTTCTTGGTAAAATGATTTGTTTCTGATGATTTTAAACGATTATATAATTTAATAATTGAATTTAAAAGTTCATCAAGTGTGATGGAATAACTGTTAATCATGTAATAATCAACAATGGGACAATAATTGGCGGGTAAATGATTGATAATTCTATCAATTATGATAGATGCCGGAATATCAAAGTGAAATTTTGCACTTTATTTTCGTAAATTTGGAATTTCACGTTTAAATAATAAAGCATCACTTTTACCATCATAAGTAATAGTATTTAAAAGGTTAAAATTTTCAGTTTGGTTGTTATTGTGGAATTTTAGGCCCAAAATGCATTGTAATACATCTGTGAAGTCGACATATTGATCCGATAAATTTAAGTTAAATTTATTGGAATAAGCTTTTGTTGGACAAAGGAACTTAAATGTTTGTGTAACAAAGCTTATTTGATCTGGAGTAAGAGTACTATTAACTTGTCATGATTTATCCGGGATGAAATCAATAAGTTTGTTGTCCTTTAAGAAGTGGATAAATGTGTAAATGAAATCCTCGAATTCAGATTTATCGTCAATTTTGTTTAAGACAGTTTGTCTTTGAGGAGCAGCCGAAATTGTAGGTGGTTCTGTAATGTAGTATCTTCCGAGTGGGGTTCAGAATTTGAAGTTGAGCCCGCGGAACTAGCTAGAGATGGTGACATCGTTTCATTAACTGGGGCTGGAAAGTAATAGGGAAAGTATTGGGGAATACCATAATACGGGTTGGGTGGGAAAAAATATTTATTTTTTGGTAGAATTGCATCCGGATTGAAATAATGCTGTGCATTATTAATAGGGGTCATATATGGACTACCTGGGTGTGGTCCTTGGTACATATATGACTGACCCTGTATATATGGAGGACAAAATGGTTTTTTGTTATTGCATTCCATATTAGACTTTTCCTGATTACCTTGGATCGGAGTGCATGGGGCGCTCTTCAAGTCTTGGGAAGGAATGGAATTCATTGCGGCGCTAACATGGGAAGACACCGTTGAATCCAAGCCTGTATTGCTATTCATGTTATCACTTTTAGTAGAATTCATTAGTTAAGACCGATAAATACAGGCTTGGATTCAACGGTGTCTTCCCATTATTATTTTCATTATTATTATTACAATTATTATTATTTTTATTATTACTATTGCTATGGTATATTTAATTATTAGTTTGATTAATATATAAGTATATGTACAAAATCAATATAATTAAATATCATCTAACATATCTTGATCTATACCATCATTATCATTATTATTAAAATCATCATTTAATTCATTATCAGTATCTTGTTCATCATCATTATTATTATTAAATTTTTCTAATGAATCATTATTCATATCATCTAATTCACTTTCATCATCACTACTTTCTAAATTTGCCTCTAAATCACAAGTTGATCTACAATTTGGACAAATGAATTGTGGATAAGATAACATAACTAATCTTCTAATACAATGGAAATGCCAACTATGTGAACAAGGTGAAATAAAAATTGCTTGACAAGGTTTAATTTTTGATAAACAAATTGAACAATCTTCCTCTTCAATACCATTATTAAATATTTTTTGTAAATTTTTAATTCTTTGTAATGCTTCTTTATTAAATGCATTTGCCTTACGTTTCCATGATTTATTTAATTCAATTTTCATTCTAACACATTTATAAATTTCTTCAGTACCACCTCTAAAATCCATACCTAATTGTAAAATATCACCATCATGTAAAATAAAATCTTTGGACATTGTGGATGCAGGTGATAATCTTTGATGATTTAAAAAAGTACCTGATGATGATTTAACGTCTTTAATAAACCAATTACCTTGTGAATCCACTTTAAAACAGCCATGTGCTCTTGATATTACTTTTGATTTAAATACCACAGGATGATATTGTTCAGGTAATTTACAAATAGCTTCACGTACACGTTCAGTGTAACGACCCACAACTAATTGTGAACCAGGACCAGCAGTTCTTAAAATTGGATCAAAAAATAAACCTTGTGATGAATTTGCATTTGAAGTATCAATAAATGGTGTTAATCTTATACTAAATAAACCATTTTTATCCTTTTTTGATTTTAATTCTTGTTCAGTTAATGGTGTGGGTAATCTTTGATTTTCATTAAGATCTAAATTTAATAATTCATCTGGATTTGGTTGATCACCAGAATAGACATAATGACGTAAATTTCTTAATATAGTATTTTGATTTTCATTAATATTATTATTTGTATTTGTATTGTTATTATTATTACTAATATTATTAATGTTTGTGTTTGTATTTGTGTTATTGTTATTATTGTTATTATTATTGTTATTGTTGTTATTATTTGTATCCATCATATCTAAATTACTTTGCGTTCTTTGATTTGAATCATGATAACTTACTAATAGGTTATTTAAATTACTTAATTGTGAATTTGGTATAACAACATGATCATTATTATTATTATTATTATTATCAAAATTTATATTACGATTATGTGAACTATTATCATTATTAATGTTATTATTAGTAGTAGTGGTGGTGGTAATATTATTTTGTCTTACACCTAAATTACTTAATAGAAAACCTAATCCATTTGATCTTGAATTTGTATTATTTGTATGATTATCATTATTGTTGTTGTTATTATTGTTGTTATTATTATTAATACCAAAAGCGCTCATTGATGCATTATTATCCATTTTTGCCCTTATCAAATTAGAGGAAGAAAATAAATGTTTAAAATATTAAATTTAATTTAATTGTTACGTAAATTTAATCTTTCTTATTAAAAATATTAAAAAAAATTAAAAGATATGAAAAGATATGAAATAAATATACAACACCCAGAATGGCAATAACCCCAAATTTAAAGATTCCACTGAGGATAAAAGATACAACACAATATTTATTATAAAATATGAAATAAACTAAATAACTGTCAGTGATGTTACTGTTTATTTTGCTTTTATAAATTGAAGAATCAAATAAGTAAATTTATTAATTAAATAAGTAAATAAATACAAATACAAATACAAATACAAATAATACAAATTAAATTATTTTTATTTGATTCAAAATGAAAATGCAATGAAATTCAAATTTGTGTTTTCGTGTTTGGTGATTTTGTTTTGTTTTTTGTTTTTTTTTTTGTTTTTTTTGTTTTTTCTTTTTTTTTTTGTGAGACACGTTAAATTTGTCTTTGTCTGTTTTGTCTCTGTCCGTTTTGGGTGTGTTTTCCCGGGAGGGTGCGTAAGTGTCCGGACACGTGTCTGGTGGCAGCACGGGAAGTTGCAGCACGGAAGTTGCAGGAAATAAGGGTACAACTGCAACTGCAAATCGTTGCGTTGTGTCTCGTTTAATTGTTTTTATCTACACAGATTACTCCTAGGGGTAATTGCAGATAACACACTCACTGGTATATTTAATCTGAAGAACAATATATCTTACACTACTGGATTAGTCTTGTTACACTCCAACACAGTAACCATTTATGATACTTGGTTTATCAATATTTTATCACAAAGTCACATGCACTTTCAATAATTCCCGTTTTAATCTACTTACAAATAATTAAATAAATTTAAAAGGGTTGAATAAATTACACTATTCTCATACAAAATACAACACAGACGAGTGAACAGAGTAAAAATTATATTATACGCAAATGACAGAACAGGATTCTGATGTTACAAATAATAAAATAAATTATATACCAAATCCACAAGATCCCAATACATTCAAATTTTATCCAGATGATCCAAATTCCATCGAAAATAGATATAATTTTAAAAATAAAGAACCAAGTAAATTTTATGATCCATGTAGTGAATCATCTAAAATGTCCATCAATTGTTTAGAACAAAATCAAGACAATAAGACTGTTTGTAAGGAATTTTTTATTGCTTATAGAGAATGTAAAAAAAAATGGTTACAAGAAAGAAGGAAAAATGAAAATTGGTAATATAAAAACTTGACTTATCTAATTAAATATTCTTAATCAAACATATATATCTCATCTCTACATATACTATAATATCAATAACATCAATTTTTTTTTTTACACAATTCATATTAAATCAAATTATTTAATTTTTTTAATTGCAGAACACTATTCCTCAATTTCCGTGTTTTTTCTCGAAGTACCAAAAAAAAATTAATTTGCACCAAACAAACTTTAATTTATTGTAATTGTAAAATTTATTATAATTTTAATTTTTAATTATATTTAAATATCTTTACAATAACAATAAATTGAGTTAATATGTCTGATCAACAACCTGATAACTTCTTCATTAAATACAGGAAAGTTATCTTAACTACTTTATTAGCCACAGGTGCTGTGGCTTCTGCTTATTATGTCTACAATAATCAATTAAACATTTCTTTAAATAAAGAAAAGATTGATGATAAAAAGACTACTTCTACCTCTACATCCAGTAGTACCACCACCACCAAGACAAAAACAGACAACAAGGAAAAGGAAACTGCTGAAAAAGTTTCTACAGATGTTAAAGACAATAAATCAAATCCGGAAAAGGAGGAAATTAAAGAAGAAATTAAACCAACTTATCCAATTAAAATTGATTCTCAGGATAAAGAAGAACCTGATTTAATTTTAATTAAAACATTAAAAGATGATGAAATTAATGAAATTTCAATGCAATTAAAGGATAAAGGTAATGAAAAATTTAAATTAAAAGATTTCCATAGTGCATTAAAATTTTATAATTGGGCATTATCTTTGACAAAAAATCCAATTTTTTATTCAAATATGTCTGCTTGTTACGTTTCATTAAATGATATGAATAAAGTTATTGAAAATTGTAATAAAGCTTTAGAATTAAAACCTGATTATTCAAAAGTTTTATTAAGAAGAGCAACAGCTTATGAAAATATTGGTCAATTTGATAATGCAATGTTCGATTTATCTGTACTTTCATTAAATAATGATTTTAGTGGCTCTTCCATTGAACCAATTTTAGAAAGAAATTTAAATAAACAAGCAATGAAAATTTTAACTGATAAAATGAACAAAATTGAAGATGATGATGAAGCTGTAAAGGATAAAAAATATGTAAATAAATTACCAAGTAATACTTCAATGGCTTCCTTTTTTGGTATCTTTAAACCAGAAACTGAAATTAATGGATTTATCAATGGTAATGAAAATGATGAATTATTATTAAAGGGTTTAAATAAATTATTCGAATTCTCTAAAGATGGGTTTGCTGAAGCTGATGAAGCATTTATTAAGGCTTTGGAAGGTTATAATAAAGTTATGGATGAAACTGATAATAAAGATGATGAAATTTTAAAGGAAAAATTAGCAACTACTTTACAATATAATGCCGTGTTTAAATTCTTAAAGAATGATTTAATTGGTTGTGAATTAGATTTAAATAGGGCCATTGAATTATTTCCAAAGGTTAATACTTATATCTTTATGGCATTAACTGAAGCTGATAAAATTGCCGCTAGTGGTGCTACTGATATTTCTCAAGTGGAAGATATTCAAAAAAATTATTTAAATTATTTTGATAAGGCAATTGCATTAGATTCAGAAAATTCAGCTATTTATTATCATCGTGGTCAAATTTCATTTATATTACATGATTATGTTTCCGCTAAGAAAGATTTCTTAATGGCTAAAAAATTAGATTCAAATAATATTTTTGCTTATATTCAATTAGCTTGTTTAGCTTATCGTGAAGAAAATATGGATGAATGTGAAAAATTATTTGATGAAGCAAGAGAAAATTTCCCAGTTGCACCTGAAATTCCAACATTTTATGCAGAAATTTTAGGTGATAAACAAGATTTTGTGGAAGCTACAAAACAATATGAAATTGCTGAAAAATTAGAAAATGCTATTTTTGAAAAAGATGGTAAGATTCATGTTGGTGTTGCTCCATTAATTGGTAAAGCCACTGTTTTAGCTAGACAACCTACTCCAGAAAATTTTATTGCTGCAACAAAATTATTTGAAGTGGCTTGTTTAAATGATCCAAGAAATGAACAAGCTAAAGTTGGTTTAGCTCAGTTAAAATTACAACAAGAAGATGTTGAAACTGCAATTAAATTATTTGAAGAATCTGCTGATTTAGCAAGAACACAAGAGGAAAAATTACAAGCTATTACTTTTGCTGAAGCTGCTAAAGTACAAAGAAGGATTAGAGCTGATCCAGTTATTAGACAAAAAGTGGAAGAAACTTTAGCTCAATATCGTGCTGAGAATATGATGTAATTTAACATTTAAAAGTTCTGTTTTTTTTATTCTAAAGATAAAATTGATTTAAATATTTAAGAATCATACCCTTTTTAAATATTATTATTATAACTCATTTTTTTCTCTGTATTTATTCGCTCAGTATAAATCATTTCTTTATTATTTTGTAAATAAGATGTTTAATCATTTGTTCTTAATATTATATGTGTGTATATATTATATCTAAAAATATATGATTAATATTAAAAAAATATTTATTTATTTATTTATTTATTTATTGTTTTACTTTTGTTTATAATCTACATTTATATTAATAAATACGGGTATTAATCATTATTTTTAATTAAGAACAAAATATACTTCTCTCTATCATTGATACTATTCCCTTAGTGATAAATCTTGTAATACCCTTCTTTTCCAATTATTATATTGTTCGTCACTCAATAATACAGAATTATTTTGTAACATAGAACCTAATTTAATACTCATAAATTCTTCATAATTCAAACCATCAAAATAATTATATTTAATTTGTAAATTACGGAACCATTGTTCACCAATGATTAATTCTTCCACAATTCTATAACAATTAAATATCTCATCCACTTTGGAACAAACCATTATTTTCGCCATTTTATCTATTAAATGATGATCAATACGTGGATCATTACGTCTCTTTTCATGATAAATGACAAAAGTTGTATGTAATACCAAACCACAAACAAGTTGCCATGGACAAGTTAAATATGTAGCATTATAAATAAAATAATCTAATAATTGATAAGCAATATCACTTGGAATTTCAAAATCATTACAAAGTTTAATAATATCTCTTGGTGATATCTTAATAAATTGTCTTTGTAAATAAGGTAAGTGTTTATTGTATTTTGCGGTCCTTTTCTTATAACTCGAGAGTTTTTTTCCTATGGAGTCATCAGAAAATTTCTTAGTTTTAGTAATTTTCTTAATCGGGGAATCTAATGTTTTAGACATTTTATTGGGTTCTAATGAAGATTCATTGCTTTCCATAGTTGATTTATTGTCAATTCCACTTTCTACATTTTCAATTTCAGTGTCCTTATCATCGTTATCGTCATCGTCATCCATTTCAAATGTTAATTTTCTTCTGGGACTCTTCATAGGGCTACTCATATTACTATTAGATTGGTTTAATAAAGTAGAATCAGGTTTCAATGGTGTATTACTATTACTACCAAATAAAATTTTTTTCAATTCTTTTGGATCCTGCGATAGGAAACCACTATTAGTAACAGTTTTCTTTAATGGAGAAGATGGTGAAGATACACGGCCTCTAGCTTTTTTAGGACTTGGTGACCATTGAATATTTTTCACTGGTGAACATTGTGATATATTTTGTTTAAATACATTGATCAAATGCCTTACTTTCTTAGGTTCTAATGGAATTTTATCCATGTAAAATTTAATTAAATCAGTTTCACCTTTACTTTGCTGCTTCTCTAATAATCTTTCACAAGCCATAAGTGCACAAACATGACCTCTAACCGTCTCTTCGTCACTTTTCAACATCACTTTATTCAATGAAGTTCTATATAATGTAGAAGTACCACTTAATAATCTTTTTAAATTTCCCTGTGACCAGTCCAGGGAGTCACTAGCTTCATATGCTAACACATCACACAAACATCTTTGCAATTGAATAGTGGACATCACTTTCTCTATATTTAAGTTAATTGATAATTTTTTGATTCGATGTTTTGAATTTCAAATTATTTGAATTTGTTTTTATTCTACTGTAAACAGACAAACCAGTGAACATGTCAGGTTATAATAGGCATTATAATAACAATGGTAAACGTTACACACAGCCGTATCGTAAACAACGTAGTACTGGTAGTAGTGGATATAATCAACGAAGTTATAACTCTGGTGGGAACGGTTATTACGATAATTATGACAGTTATGCACATCATCAACATCCAGTAAATAAATATAATAATAATGTAAATAATACTAATCATAGATACCCTGTAAGTCATCCTGTAGATAAATATCATACAAGTAGATATGTGAACCGTGAAACAAGTAGAGTTCTTGAATCTAACATAACCAAAACAGATTCAAGTGATTCGCTAAACACGAAATTCACCAATGATATCAATACCGCTAAGAATAAGAATCCTGACAATATGATTGCACTTAATGGTAAAATATTACCAACACAGCCAGTGGCTAATACTGTTGTTCTTAAATATGATAAAGATTATTTTAAATCCAAATATCACTATGTGATTCCCAATACAAACAAACTGTTACATAGTGCTGAAATGAAAAGTTGGAACTTAAAAAATAATTATCCAGTAAATGGGTTTGTACTGGAAAAAGAAACTGGTAAATTGATTCCAAGAGTCTTAAATATCAATCATACAGCGAATGATCCACGTGAAAATTCAAATTGTATGAAGAAACATTATAATGATAAATTAATAGTCATTGAGCGTGTAAGTTATGATAAATATTCTGTGGGTCCACCACCGAGTTGTGAAATTATTGTTTATCCACAGCTTTCTAATAATAATAACAATAATCAGCCAAATATAATTAACACTATACCTGATGTATCAATTAAAAATTATTTCAAAAAATTTGCGGATATAGCTCATTTTGAATCTTTTATTGATCCTAATAATGCCCTACCTCTACATATATATTTAATCAAATTCCAAAGTGCAAATGGTAAAGTTAATGATTCAGCAAAAGCAGCCTATTTAGCAGTAAAGAGACATAAAAATAAAGAATGCAATATTATGGGTAATCAATTCACTGTAATTTTAAAGAAAGATGATCAACAATTAAATAAAATTAAAGAAGATTTTATTAAACAAAATGATATTGTTAGAGTTGCAAATGATAAAACTACTGAACCATCAAAAAAGGAAGTTGTTAAAAGAGTTAATAATTTTGTTCCATTAAAAGATATTGATTATAAAAGACTGGCGCGCTTTAACTCCAGAAATAGATCGGTACCAGATGACATCAAGGATATTGTAGAGAATAGAACAGTTTTATTTGTTGTGAAAATGTTTATGTCTATGCATGGTATCACAGTTGAAGATTTTAGATTTAAATTAAGAAATTATAGATACGCCCGTTTTATTAATCATCAGAATGGTCTGTATATTATATTTAATGATCCACATGAAGCTATCAAGTGTGTTCAAATTGAATCTGGTAAAATGACCATGATGTCCCGTTCTAGACATTTCTTAATTGATATTAAGTTTACTTTAATTTTGCCAGAAATTACCAAACCTAAACCTTCCAGATTCGATGTCTTAGATTCTAATAACAATGATTTGAAAAATGATAAGATGTTGAAAAATAACGGTTCTAGTGCTTCAAAAATTGTATATAGATCGAAAAAAGAATTGATTGATGTTGCCACTAGAAAAATTTTAAAGGATTTGGAACTAGCCATAAACACTGATATGAAGAGAAGGATCATTGGTCCAACTGTTTTTGACACATTAAATCCAACGAATTTTCCGGAAATCGTCTCCAAGCGAGAATTAATTGAAAAAAAGAAACATGAGGCTGAACAAATTGCCAAAGAACATAATGTCAATGATATAAATAGCGATACTGTTACTTCAACAATAAAGGAACAAGATTTGGATATATTCAAGTTATATGGTGGTTACTTAAAACCTAAAAGAGAGAGAAAGAGAAGTAACTATGATTCCTCGTATGAAAATTCAAAGAGAAGGAAACTAGAATTAAAACCAATGGCACATTTATTAAATGAAGATACTAGTTCGAAAGAACAAACACCATTAACTGATTTTAATATGTCGCCTTCTCATGATAGAAGCGAAGATGAAGAAATGTCGTCTTCTACTGAAGAACAGGAAACTGGAGATATTGACGAAGTATTAGATAGGGAAACCAACTCTGAACATACTAAATCGGTCAAAGAAGAGGTAGGAGAGGAGATATATAAGTCAGATATTCCTGAAATTGCTGTTTCTTCTGAATCGCGCTTACTAAATGATGATGCTTCCTTGGTTCATGCAGAAGCTGAAATGGTTGAAGAAAAAGGACATAAACTTAAAACAAAGAATGAAGTTCCAGAAGCAGATATATTTAATACAACTAATGATAAGGAAAATGTTGAAGATGAAACAATGGAACAAGAAACATTGATTGAACAGGAAGTAACAAAAGAACAAGAATTGAAACATGATATAACTAAAGATGTTTCTGAATTAGACATATACAAACCGTGCATATCTGAATACCCATTACCGGTGTATGAGGATGATTTATTTGGTAGGAATACTATCAGTTTAAGTGAATTACAAAATACAATTAAAGATATTGAGGATTTGAAATTGTTACAAAAGGTATTAACTGTAGATAATTCAAGTGAAGATAATGTCGCTGATCTTAAAAAGTCGAAAATTTCCAATGTTTCATATGAAGTTTGGAAAATTAAAAGATTTGAAATTAATTCACAACACGTTAAAGATACACAGTTCAAATTAAATGAGGGTGTTGAAATCGATTCTTCTATTAAATGGAAACGTGGTTCATTCAAAGCACAAGGTTTTATGAAAATTCCTGATAGAGTAAAAAGTTGTTATCTACCACATCGTCGTAGACTACATCAACCATTAAACACTGTGAGTCATCATACCAATCATGGATTATACGGTGGTGACACCAGAGAAGATACTCCAGTTCCATCGTTACAGAAAGATGAATCAAGTTCTTTAGAAACTAATAATAGCAGCAGTAATAAGACATCTACTAATAATGAAAATATTGTATCCACCGAAGTATTGTCATCAAGAGATAATAGAGCAATGAATAGAAGATTCCAACAAGATATTGATGCACAAAGGGCTGCGACTGGTACAGAATCTGATTTATTATCATTGAATCAATTAAACAAACGTAAAAAACCAGTAACATTTGCTCGTTCCCCAATTCATAATTGGGGGTTATATGCATTAGAACCTATTGCTGCTAAAGAAATGATCATTGAATATGTTGGTGAACGAATTAGAAGACCGGTAGCAGAGATGAGAGAAATTAAGTATTTAAAGAGTGGTATTGGTTCAAGTTATCTTTTCAGAGTCGACGAAAATAATGTTATCGACGCAACCAAGAAAGGTGGTATTGCCCGTTTTATCAATCATTGTTGTGAACCTAGTTGCACCGCAAAGATCATTAAAGTTGGTGGTATGAGAAGAATTGTCATTTATGCCATTAGAGACATTGCCAAAAATGAGGAATTGACATATGACTATAAATTTGAAAAGGAGACAGATGATGGAGAAAGGTTACCGTGCTATTGTGGTGCTTCTACTTGTAAGGGCTATTTGAATTAGTAGAAATTGCATATATAAAAGTATATCATAGTTTCATGATTATTTTATAGTAAATACTTAGAGTAAATAATTTAATTTTATATCATATTGAAAAACTTTTCTTCTTCAAGAAACGTAAACAAAACAGAAGTTCCATTATTCTGGACAAGTAACAAGTGTGCTGTGGTGTAATTTATAGGGGAAGGCTTGTTTTTGTGTGATGATTTATAGATATATGTTGAGGAGAAATGGTTTCAATACATTAAAATATTTAACTAATAGCCAGAGGCTCATCTCATCGGTTAAAAAGCCCAAAATAACAACATTCAAGATAACGTTAAACGATTTAGACAATGACACCAAACCACCACCCAGTGTTGAGATAAACAATGAGATTAAACTGGAGAAACCCGCACAATTCCCACCTTCGATAAGAAACGTTCAAGAAATGATGAAGAAATTCAAAGATAGTGTTATCTTGACACAAATGGGATCATTCTATGAGCTGTATTTTGAACAAGCGACTAAATATGCTCCAAAAATGAATATAACATTGACTTCAAAGACATTTACTAATGGCAAAGTTCCTTTCGCAGGATTCCCCACGGGTCAATTAAATAGATATCTTAAGGTATTGGTTAATGAATATGGTTATAGTGTGGTTATTGCAGATCAATATAAGAATCCTACATTAGCGGACAATGATTTAAACAGATTTCAAAGAAGAGTTACAAGAATCGTTACTCCCGGTACATTTATTGACGAAGCATTTGAAAATTTTAAAGAAAATTCATATCTATTAAATATTGAATTTCCAGATAATTCATTAGATAAACTGGCTGATGATAATTTGAAGGTGGGATTATGTTGGTGTGATATATCTACTGGTGATATTTTTGTTCAGCAAGTGCTGTTGAAAGAAGTGGTTTCGGCAATTACGAGAATTCAACCAAAGGAAATTCTCTTAAAGGATAAATTATCTCGGTATCATATTGAATCTGGTAAATGGTATTCAGAATTAGTAGAACTAAAAAAATATTTTATTAATTATCATAAACCTGCAGCCACATATAGAACAATAGATTCATTTAAATCATTCTTTTCAAAAAATGATAAGGATGTTACAAAGGTTAAGAGTTCCTTAACTTATACTTTGCAATCGTTTGATCAAAAGGAAATTATTGCCTTAAGAAATATTTTACAGTACGTTGATGAACATTTTCCAAATTTTTCGATTAATTTTAGAGTTCCACAAAGACAAATGACATCATCTATTATGCAGATTGATTCACGTACAAGCTCTGCTTTAGAACTGCATTCTACGACGTTAAGCAATAGTAAAAAA
The DNA here is from genome assembly GCA_030571715.1 of Grigorovia jiainica (nom. inval.). Classification (NCBI taxonomy): domain Eukaryota; kingdom Fungi; phylum Ascomycota; class Saccharomycetes; order Saccharomycetales; family Saccharomycetaceae; genus Grigorovia; species Grigorovia jiainica (nom. inval.). Next base: position 7,538 of record JAJLYE010000026.1, on the reverse strand, counting down.
GGTTCATTATTATCAGCTATTAGAAGAACCATAACTCCTGTCGGAAACAGATTATTAACTCAATGGTTATCTGGCCCGTCGTTAGATTTGGGTGAAATTAAAAATAGACAAAGAATTGTGAAATTCTTTATTGAAAATAACCAGGTATCATTAATTACCACTAATAAATTGAAAAACATTGTCGATCTTTCTAGAAATATTCAAAAATTTAGTTTTGGTGGGGGTAGTGTATTGGATGTTCTACAAATGGCCAAATCTTTAAAGGATATTAATGATATCAGTGATTATCTTAAATCCAATATAAATAAAGACAATACACATAGCAAAAGTATTAAAAAAGCTATGTTACCAATATTAGATAAAATGCGATTTGATGAGTCCATAATAGACAGATTATTGGATTCATTAAATGAAGATGAAATTTTTAATTCCAATAAGGCCACGACGAGTGAAACGTATAGCCCTATAGATGGCGATACTAATAAAAATGAGATTAATAGTAAGAAGAATAGCAGAGAAGATTCGAAAAATAATGTAATTGATCCCACAAAATTTCCAAAGTTACAGAAGTTATGTATTAGACTTGATAAATTATTTGAACAAAAATATGAATTAGAAAATCAAATAAAAAAGATATTTGTGCAAGAATTGGGTGCGAAAAGAATAATACTTTCTCAACGACAAACTAAAGAATATGGTATACAAATATTTGCAAATAATGATATATTAAATAAAATTAATGATTTGATTAAAGATCAAGAGCTTAAATTAGATCACAATAAGTTTACCATTTTACATAAGGCTAATAAAAATATGTGGATATCACATGAATCGTGGAACGAATTGTCTTTCAGTATTGAAAATATGTTATTCGGTATTAAAAATACTGAAGAAATGATTATTGATTCATTTAAACAAGATTTCATTAACAACCGTAATGAGATTCGTGATATTGACCACAATATTGGTTATATTGATACCTTGGTATCATTTGCTAAATTAGCTCGTGAGAAAAATCTTGTCTGTCCTGAAGTTGACAACAGTAATAAACTTGAGATAATCAATGGTCGTCATTTAATGGTTGAGGAAAGTCTTGCTTTAAAATCATTAGAGAAATTTGTTACTAATGATTGTTCAATCAGTGATGGCAATATGTGGATTATAACAGGTCCCAATATGGGTGGTAAATCAACATTTTTAAGGCAAAATGCTATTATTGTTATTTTAGCTCAAATAGGTTGTTTCGTACCATGTGCTCAAGCACATATTGGGTTAGTCGATAAGATTTTTAGTCGTCTTGGTTCTGCGGATGATTTATATAATGATATGAGTACTTTTATGGTTGAGATGATAGAGACAAGTTTTATCTTACGTGGTGCCACAAATAGATCATTAGCGATATTAGACGAAATTGGCCGTGGGACTAGTGGTAAAGAAGGTTTAAATATTGCATTTGCAACCTTGATTTATTTATTAAAACATAATCAATGTAGATCGTTATTTGCTACACATTTTGGTAAAGAACTACAAAACATTTTAACCAAACATTCGTCGCAATTGGATATGTCCGAGTTTCTAGAGAAGATTAAATTCTACCAAACCAATATGATTGAATTACCGCAGGGACAAATGATTTATGATTATCACTTAAAAGAAGGTATCTGTCAGAAGAGTGATGCATTAAATGTGGCCAAACTAGCGGGTTTCCCCCAAGAAATCATTGACATTGTTAAATCATTAGACTAAAATATACAGTGTATTATATAAAAATGGGGTGTGCGGCCGGGTGACGCTCATCGCATTAATATTTAACAAAAATCAAAAAAGAATTGAAATTATCATTCAATTAACGTTAGTCATCAAGAATAAAAGTGTGTAAATGTCAGAGTTTATCAACGAGAACCCAGAAACTTTAGACTCTAATCAATTACCTAGTAGAAAGGAAACTGCTAACGATCAATTAATTGGTAATTTAGGTAGTGTTACCGCCTTTAATAGAAAGAAACTACTTTTGAAGATTGATCCATCTATTAACGCGCCTGCTTTAAAAAATGTGGAGTTGTTAGATAAGTTGTTATCATTGAATAATGTGCCAGATTTAACTAGTGATGAAGATTCTCTAAGTGAGAACAGCGATCATGATATGGATTCTTTAAAAAATGAAATTGATAATGTAGGAAAAGAAATTGCTAATGAAGAGGATAGTGATGATGAAACTTCTGATCCAATTGATCCACAAGAAATATACGATTTGACAGCACATATTTGCGATCCAGAACATCCCTTAAGTTTAGGTCAATTATCAATTGTTAATTTGGAAGATATTGAAGTTCATGATGACGGTAATTCAAACCACATGGCTGAAGTTATTATTAGAATAACACCTACCATTACACATTGTTCTTTGGCAACTTTGATTGGGTTGGGTATTAGGGTCAGATTAGAAAGATCATTACCACCTAGATTTAGAATTACTATTTTATTGAAGAAGGGCACCCACACTAGTGAAAATCAAGTTAATAAACAACTAAACGATAAGGAAAGAGTTGCAGCTGCATGTGAAAATGAACAGTTGTTAGGTGTTGTGTCCAATATGTTGTCTACTTGTAAATAAATCGTGTGACAATTAACATTTATTGGCAGTGCCCATTTGAAATTACGGTGCATGTGAAATTTATATTTTTCGAGAAAAAAAATTGCGATGAGTTTCGAACAATTTGATAAAACAAACAATAACGATTATAACGACTATTAACAAGTAGGAAGCACACAATGGGGTATTTTATTGATGAAGATTCTATTGAGAATCTAAAAGATTATAAGTATGTTTTACGTTTATCATTTATATAGATAATTAAATTAATATAATGTGAATGGAAAAATCTTTTTTTTTTGTATATGGAATAAAGTTATTAACAATTAATATGAAATAAAACACTCTTTTGTTGTTGTTGTGATTGTTAAATGGCATGTATATTGACAACCATATCACGTTACAAAAATTTTAGTTTGTTTGATCTAATCTCTGTTTTAAAGATATCAAAGTGAAGATCACTCATTGATCTCTAAATATTTTCTAAAGCCATATTGGTTATGGTTCTGTAACATTTTTCCAAAATCGATGGCACCTAATCTTGTTACATTGACTGGTTTGGGTTTCATCATTGTCAATACTATATTATTATTCATTTATGATCCATATTTAAATCAACCGGTACCAATATGGGTTTATATGATTTGGGCATTTAATTTATTTATGTATCAGACATTTGATGGTTGTGATGGTATTCATGCAAGACGTACTGGTCAAAGTGGTCCACTTGGTGAATTATTTGATCATAGTATCGATGCAATTAATACCACATTGTGCTGTTTAGTGTTTTGTTCAATGCTTAATACAGGTTATTCATTTACCGCGATGTATAATCAATTTACTGTATTGTGCAACTTTTATTTGAGTACTTGGGAAGAATATCATACTGGTATTTTATTCTTAAGTGAAATTTCTGGTCCCGTGGAAGGTGTTTTAGGTGTTTGTCTTTCATTAGTTGCCACTGGGTTAATTGGCTCAGATTTATTATGGCATACAGAATTATTTAGCTTTGTTGGGTTCTATAATAAAAAAATTAGTTTTGAAACGTCCCATTTATACCTTATAATATTGTCAATTGGATTATTATTCAATATCTTATTAGCTAAGAATAATGTACTTAAACATTACACTAGTATTACTAAGAAAAATAATGAAGTTAAAAATGAAATGGATAGAGCAATGAATGGGTTATCACCATTTGTTGTATATTATACATCTGTGGTATTACTTATTACTCTTGAACCAAAATTTATTTCATTTTCATTAATCATGTCCGTTGGTTTAATTATGGCGTTTGTTGTTGGTAGAATCATTGTTAACCATTTGACTATTCAAGATTTTCCACATGTTAATAAGATTATGGGTTTACATATTTTACAGTTAGTATTATATTTCCTTTTAGTTATTGTTTTAGGTCATCCAAGTGATTTAGTCATTAAAGCATTGAATTGGATCGGATTGGGTGTCTCATTTGGTGTACATGCAATGTTTATCAACGAAGTCATCTATGAGTTTACAACATATTTAGATGTCTATGCATTAAGAATTAAACATCCAAAAGTCATATAGATTTATATATTTCTCTGTAATTTTTTTTTAAATCGAAACCAAAATGAATTTTTAAAAGGAAAATTGTAAAAATGAAAATTTGTGTCACAAAATTAAACGAAATATTTAAATTAACAAGTTGTTAATAAAATTAATTCCTGTGAAAGTCTTGGTTTGAGTAATTAAGATGTCAGCTAAAGTTCTTTTAAGTGTTGGAGAGAAAGAACAAAGTTTTGACAGGGATAGTGAAGGTGAAATTTTTGATCAAACTCAGAATGATGTCTCCATAGAAATAAATGAATTAGTCGACGAAGATAAAGCATCTGTGCAATTCACAAATAGCGAGAATAAAAAAAATTCAAAAGAAAGAGAAGAATTAAATCAAAAAGACAAAAAATCATCGAGGATTCCCCCTAGATCGTGTCTACAATTTAAAATTGGTCCACCTTTTACTTTAGTTAATAATTATTACAATGTATTTAGTTGTTCTACAGAAGAGAAAATTAATTTTACAGTAACACCAAGAATTGATCGTGGTTTTGATTTAGTAAATGATGATTGGATAAGCTATAAAAGAAATTATTTAACTTTAATTGCAGCTTTTCAAACAAATATTACTGATGATAATGAATTTCTAAATGATTCATATTGTATTGAAATTGAAAAAAATCAATACATTCCCATTAAATATTTTGCTATTAAAATATTGGCAACGAATAGTATGGACTCTAAGAAAATAGGATTGATACAACACACCTCCAAAAGAGATAAGGGTCCGCATTTTACACCTCGATTATATCCAGTGATTCAATCCAAATTACCAAGTCTTCAAATAATAAGATGCATTACAAATTTAAAGAATAAGAAAAGAACAGAACCATTTGATCATCAATTTTTCTATAATAAGGAAATTAGTGGATCAAACAATAATAATTCTGCCTCTTTGATCAACAATTATCCACAAAACCCTGTGGGAAAAGTTGCTAAATTTGAAAGAATTCAATTTACAACATCCATAAATTCAAAACAATTGACATCCAAACAGAATTTCTTCAAATTACATGTCATATTTGGTGCAGTTATAGACTGTTCATATAATTTTGCTTCAAAAGATCATTATGAGGATGCATTCCAAGATTGTGCTTTTATTTCACCTAATGATGCAATTAAAAATTCACAAACAAACAAATTTGTATACCTTCAAGAATTAAGTACACCCCCTTTAATTGTAAGAGGTAGGTCACCATCAACATATACAGATTATGGTAACCCTTCAGAGAGTATTAATAATAAAGATCAATTGTTTAAAAAAAATGTAACAATCAATGTGGAATCAACAAAAGTCAAAATGGCCAAATTGAAAAAGGGCAAATCCAATAAGGTTACGTTAAAACCTTTAAAATTATCTAAAAAAAATACTGAATATTTACAGAGGGTAGAAATTAGTGGAAATGGACAATATAAAGAAATTTCGGATTTGAATGAGACGATAATTATTGAAAATCATGACAACAATGAAGTTCGCTCTGTTGAAGACAAAGAAGATAAAAGTGTCGGAAAAGATAGTTTTTTGCAGACATCTTCACCATTAAAATCTATAATTAATAGTTCCATGTTAAATAAACCATTGAGAAAAGAGGAAGATCTCGAAGTGAAAAAAGAACTCCGGAATATTACCCACAAATTAAAATCGTTGAAGTCTAAAGATTCACCACAAGAAACAGTAAGTTTTACTAAAGAATCAAAAAATAATTTAAAGATAAAACGTAAAAGAGGAAGACCTCCATTAGGAAATAAAAGAGTGAAAAAAAATCATAAATCTAAACACCAGACAATGAAAAAGCAAAAGATATTAAGACCAAGAAATTTAAAAAATACTTCTAACATCGTCACAATTCCAATGTTGACCAAAGATGGAGAAAATTTAGATCAAAATTTTGTTGCTAATAATAATTCAACCAAAGATGGTGTATTATTAAATTCAGCAATGGATCTTTTAAAAAGCAATAATACAAATACTTTAATAAGGGACGCCAGGAGATCTAATTCGGTTAATATGAAAGAAATTGAAATTGTACCCCATAAGGAAATTTACCCTTATGTATATTGTAACGCACAGGAAGAGTTACAATTTCAAAAGATAACCATTGGTTATAATATTATAGGTATTAATGAAAATGACAATAAAAATAATAATATTTATAACAATGGTAAAAAATTTCCTAATTTGCAAAATAATAGAGTTGTTAGTAATAGCTCCAATGTTGGTCATCTTGATATCACGAATAACTATAGGGCATTAATCTCTCATGAACATTTACCAATGGAGAAAATAATAAGTATGGAATTACAACAATTAAATGAAATACAAGAAATAAGATCGAAAATGTTATCTGCAGACTCTTCCAATATTTTAATTAATGAAAGAGAAATGCTTGAGAATAGTTCTCTGAATTGGATTAAAAATAATAATTTTGATAAATCTTTACCAAATTTTAACGTCAACAGATACAGTCATTCAAGACATTATGTAACTAAAAGTAATTGCAATATTGTCAATGATACAATTCAAAAGGATTCATTTATATCACAACTATCTAGCCATATTGAAGAATCGGGAGAACATGAAAAAAGGAAAGGCATTTATGAAGATAGTAGTCACACTAGTAAGCAAATAATTTCATATTCCTTTACAAATTCAGGCAGTGATCCTGCAGATTTAAAAAGCTACATAAATGATCTGCTTTTGAGTTATCAATAAGGTATTAATGACTGTTGTTTGGTGATTAAACTGTTATTATCAACAAAATTAGTGACATTTTGAATTGTATCTTTTCGTGAAAAAGCAAAAAAATAAAAACTTTTACTGTAATTGAGTAACAGTAACAATATCTTTAAAAGCAGCGTAATTTGTGTTAAAAGGAAGAGAACACTATAATACAATATCTCATTGGTTTCAATTTTTAGTATCGACTTATTACAATTATTTTGCTTTCCTCCCTCTTTTTAATTATAGAATTTCTATTATATAATCACTTATACAATTCATATATTTGCATAGATTTACTTAACCAAAAATGTCAGAATCAGCTAACAATACTAGTAACAATGAACAGACCAGTGGCTCAAGTGAATATAATAGTAGACCCAATAAGAGACCTTTAAAATTTATATCAGAAGGTGTATCAGATATTGAAACACAAAAGAAAAGAGAAGATGAGAAACAAAAGCAATTTGAAACTGCCAAATTAAGAAGAAATAGAAAATCTTTAGAGGAACAATTGAAAAATAATGCAAGAAAGAAACATATTGAATTAAAGAATAAGATTAAAAAACAGGAAAAATTTAACAAATTGAATCAACATGAGTTAAATTTTTATTCAAATTTACATAAATT
>JAJLYE010000025.1:50422-102431 GCA_030571715.1 Grigorovia jiainica (nom. inval.) | reverse complement strand
TAAATGAGAAAAAGGTTAAATTTACTGACTTGAAAGAAGATTATATGAAAACTCAAGATAAATTAAATAACCTGAAAGATTTACATACAAATAAATCTAATCTTTTATCCATTTTGTCGACTGGTATTTCAGCTGACGGTCAAACAGATATAGGTTATAATGCACAATTAATGGCTGTTCAAGATAAATATAATGAGATTATCATTAAGAAGAAAACTTCAGAAAGAAAAGTGGAGATAATGAAAAATGAATTGAATCAAAATAAAGATAATATTACAAATGGTCAAAGAGAAAATGAAATAAGTATAAGTCATGTTAAAGACTGCGAAGAAAAATGTAAATATTTGAAGAAAGAACTAGTTAATTATGGGTTTGATCCTGAATTATTGAAAACTTTGAAACATAATGAATCTGATTTAAAGCAAAAATTATACAAAAAGAATGGTGAAATTGAATATTTGAAGAGAAAAGTTGCAAACCTAGATTTTCAATATACTGTTCCTAATTCTCAATTTAATCCTGAAGCAGTAAAAGGTGTTGCTGCCCAATTATTCACTTTAGATGACAAAAATTTTGATAGTGCTACTGCTTTACAAGTCTGTGCCGGTGGTAGACTATATAATGTGGTGGTTGATGATCAGCAAACTGCATCACAATTATTGGAACATGGTAGACTACGTAGAAGAGTTACTATTATCCCATTAAACAAAATTGCCGCACGAACTTTAAATGAAAGAACCTTACAAATGGCCAAGCAATTGTCACCAGGTAAAGTTGAATTAGCGCTAAATTTGATTGGTTATGATGAGGATGTTTCTAAAGCAATGGAATTCATTTTTGGTACTACTTTGATTTGCCAGGATGCTGAAACAGCAAAATCAGTAACTTTTAATCCAAATATTCGTACCAGAAGTATTACATTAGCTGGTGATGTATACGACCCTGAAGGTACATTGTCAGGTGGTAGTAGAAATCAAACAAGCTCATTACTGGTTGATATTCAAAAATATAACAAAGCTACCAAGGAAATTAATCAATTGAAAAATGAATTGAATGAGATAATATTCAAAATCAAACAACAGGAAGAAATTTCACAAAAGACCAAAACACTACAAAGAGATTTAGAAATGTCATTACATAAACTGTCTATTGCTCAAAAAAATTTACAATCCAATGCTACACATCAGTTAATTGAACGTAACAAAGAATTAGAGATTAACGTAGCTCAATCTAATACTGAAATTGAGGAGTTAAAAAAGAAGGAGGAAGAAATGATTACTGAGATTAATAAAATTAAAAGAGATGCAGAAGAATTTTCACACGATAAAGGTTCTAAATTAAAAGAATTACAACATGAAATTGATGATATTTCTAAACAAATGGATAATTTAGAAAGACAATATGAAGCGAAGTATGACTTATATCAAAATTTACAGATCGAAATCGAACAAATTACTTCTGATATTGAATCAGCAAATGAATCTTTGGTAAAATTAAATGATGAAAATAATAATTTGAACGATAAATTAGCTCACTCTCAAAATGAAGTAAAAGAAATTAAAAAACAATTAGGTGATTGTCAAAACCAATTATCGGAAGAAAGAACAAAATTAGCCAACATCAGTGAAGAACTGAATGAATTAACTCATGTTATTGAAACCAAGAATAATTTAAAGACTGATTATAAATTAGAATTACAAAAAATTGAACATGAATTGAAGGAAAATAAATCTGCTTCCACTAATTTTGTTTCTAAATTGAAGGAGCTTGAAAATGCCAATGAATGGTTGAAAGATGATAGTCAAGTGACATACGTTGTAGAACAAAATTCTGGTATAAATTTGAAAGAATATGAAAATAGATGTAAACAATTACAAGAAAGTTACCAGAATATGAAGAGGAAGGTCAACGTTAACATTATGAGTATGATTGAAAGTGTTGAAAAGAAGGAGACAGCTTTGAAAACTATGATCAGAACTATCGAAAAGGATAAAATTAAGATCCAAGAAACTATTAGTAAGTTAAATGAATATAAGAGGGAAACATTAATCAAAACATGGGAAAAAGTCACTAAAGACTTTGGTAATATTTTTGGTGATTTACTTCCAAATTCATCAGCAAAATTAGTTCCTGTGGAAGGAAAGGATATCACGGAGGGTTTAGAAGTTAAAGTTAAATTAGGTAACCTTTGGAAGGAAAGTTTAGTTGAACTATCTGGTGGTCAAAGATCATTGATTGCATTATCTTTAATTCTAGCTTTATTACAGTTTAGACCAGCTCCCATGTATATTTTAGATGAGGTTGATGCTGCTTTAGATTTGAGTCATACTCAAAACATTGGTCATTTGATTAAAACTAGATTCAAAGGCTCTCAATTTATTGTGGTCTCCTTAAAAGAAGGTATGTTTACTAATGCCAATAAGATTTTTAGAGCAAGATTCCAAAATGGTACCTCAGTTGTGAGCTTAATGTAGCACTGTCAGATAAATAGAAATGTTTTTTTGTCTATACTTAAATACATATATATATCTTACTTTTCGATAAGAAAGCAAATAAATAATCAAATAAATAAAAGGTCATAAAAAATTAAAATCAAAAATTGATCTAATAAACTTCTAAGATATATCTTGAGGTTTCCTTTAATTCTTCAATAGTGGCATCTAAATCAATCTTGACACCTCTTTCTTCAGCGTCAGCTGAGTAGATAGCTTCTAAAGCAGCAGTAATATCTGGAACTGGCCAGGTTGGACCACATAAATAGAAAGAACCTTCATTGTCAATCATAGCCTTCTTTAATTGAGGTAAGACTTGTCTAATACGATCTTGGATATAGATTTTTTCAGGTTGATCTCTTGAGAAAGCAGCACCGATATGAGTGATGATACCAGCATCCTTGTATGCTTCCCACAATTCACCATATAAGTATTCTTCACGTTTATGACGAGAACCTAAGAATAAATAAATTTCACCAATTGGCATACCTTGTTGTAATTGCCATGTTTTTTCTTCGACAATAGCCTTAAATGGAGCTAAACCAGTACCTAAACCAGACATAATAACTGGTTGTTCTGATCTTGGTGGTAATTTCATAACAGATGGTTTAACGGAAACAACTAATTCTTGACCAATCTTTAAATCAGAAATATACTTAGAAGCTTGACCGAATCTCTTTCTACCTTGAGCATCGATCCAATCAACAACAACAATTAATAAGTGAACTTCGTTTGGATGAACTTTTTGAGAGGAGGCAATAGAATATTCTCTTCTCTTTAATGGAGCAATTAATCTAACTAAGTCAGTGACCTTTAAGTTTGCTTGAGCAGATGGGAATAAGTCAATAACATCAGCATAAGTATAGAATTGAACGTCTTGGTAGTTCTTCAAGTCAACGGCACCTTCTGGGGAAACTAATTGAGTTAATTTGTTCTTTTCAGTTTCTTCAGAAACGAATGGAAGTAAAGATTCATAGAACTTCTTTGGTGGTTTACCGAAAACATCTAAGTTATCCATAAAGGCTTGTAAGACAGTTCTAGCTTCTAAAACAGTAGCATCATCCTTGTTTGGAACTAAAACAACTTCGGTTGGATTGTAGTTGTATCTATTTAAGAATTCTAAAACGTCAGCTTCATTATTTCTAGCGTGAATACCTAAAGCTTCACCAATATCATATTTCATACCAGTACCAGAAATATCGAATTCAATTTGGAAAATATATCTATCGTAATCATCTGGAGTAACTCTCTTGTTAGATTTAACTTTGATAATATAGTTTTCGACTGGTAAATCTGGTCTTAATTGATTAGTAGCACCATAAGCTTCCTTGAAAGATAAAATCTTAGAGATATCTTCGACTGTATTGGTCTTGATTTCAACAACTTCATCAGAATCATCATCAGTAATGATAACATTGTATGGGTTAGCAATAAAAGAAGTTTCGTTAATGAAAATTGGAAGTGGGATAATTTCATCGATCATTTCAACATCTACATCTTCTTCATCTTCCTTAGTTTCTTCCTTAGCTTCTTCAACTGGAACTTCGGCAACTTTTAAGTCAGCAACCTTAACATCAAAGATATTTTCATCAACAAACTTGTTGTACCATTCAATAGTATCAGTTTTACTTAATTTAGCATCATATAATTCTACAAATTGTTCAAATTTAAATTTGTTTAATTTAGTGGAGACTAAACCTTGAACGAATAAATCGATATTTTCACCAGCTAAGCTGTTAATTAAAGTTAATTTAATTTCCTTTTCCTTAATGGCTTCAATGAAAGTGTTGGATAATTTTAATGATTCGACAAATTCAACTAAGTTGGTATCGTTAGTAACCTTAGATGATTCTGGTAAAACAACAACTAAATCAGCACCTGGAGCTAAAGTAGCAACAACATCAATTTCATTTAATAATTTAATATCACTAACAATAGATAATTTGGTAGAGTTTAAGTCTAAGTTGTTACCAATGTTGTTAGAGTTAAATTGTAATTGAGCTTGGTAAGTACCACCGTTGATAATGTTATTAAATTTATTCTTGAAGACGATTTGTTCACCAGCAAATAAAGATAATAAATTATTTGGAACTGCAACGAATTCGTTGTTGTTATCATTTAACCAGAAGGCAATGTTGTCATTTGTAGTAGTTGGTTCAACAGCGGTAGCTTCAGTAAAAGTAGAGATGATGTTGTTAACGGCTAATTGAGACCAGACAAAACCTAAATCGTAATTGAATTGATCAACTTTAATACCGAATCTCTTAGCTGAGAATAATAAATGGTTAATCTTTTGTAAAAGGTTATTGAAAACGTTATTGTTAGTACCAATTTGGTTAACGACAATAATTTTCTTAGCAGAAGTTGGTAATAATTGTAAGAATTTTTCACTTTCGAAAGGTAATGGAATTCTGATGTTGATAATACCGTAATTAGCATTAGTGAATTGAGATAAAGAGTTGTTAAATAATTCAGATTCAATAGAACCATAAGTGACAAAGACTAAATCTGGGTTAGCGGCACCAACATACTTGAAATTATCTAATTCCCAACCTGTAATATCATTAAATTGCTTTAAGACGTTGTTGAAGGAGTCTTGTTTAATTAATTTATTTAATTTGGATAAGACATCGACAATTTCAGTAGATGGGGATAAATTTAATTTATCCTTAGTGTAGTTAATACCATCAAATAAGTTAATGGCACCATTAACATTGGAATCATTAACAAAATTAGCTAAGATAGTAGCTAAAACAGTAGTCTTTTCCACTTCATTATGGTTAACTGGAGTAACAGTGATTAAATTTAATTTTTCAGCAATAGCTAATGGAGTTAAATAATCATTAACTAAAGTATCATTAACATAATTTAAAGCAGCAGTGTTAAAATTCCATTTTGAATCTTGAGTAGAATGGATTGTATTAGCAAAATAAGGTAATGAATAACCAGAAGTGATAATATTGTTAACCTTAGATTGATTAAAACCTAATGGAATCAAACCAGCACCAGATCTAACTTCTAATTCATGAACATTAGTGGTTTCATTTTCAATTAATGAATTGTATAATAAATTATTTTTATCAATTGATTTATAAGCGAAAAAATCACCAGAAATAGTGGATAAAGTCTTGTTAATTAGATCCACTGGAGTAATGAAAGACATTGTAATAGTTTTTTCTTGTTAGTGAGCTTTTAAGAATGAAACTGAAAGAAATGATTAAACAGGTGAATAACTATTATTTTTCAATCTTATATAATTGAAATACACAATTTGATTCAAGATGACTTAAACTGTGTAATTCTTGTTTTTTTGCTCCACTGTTTTTTTTCACCGAAGTTTTCCCGAATTTCACGTGCGGAATTTTCTTTTTTCAGTATTCGGAATTTTCTTTGTGCATTGGCAAAACGATCGGTAAATAGCACCTGGGATGGTTGTGGTGGTTTCGTGGGATTGCTTTTTGGTGATTGTGTACTTGTTGGGACAATTTGTCTTTTGACATTTGTCTATTTGCTCTTGTCTAAAAAGGAAACAGTTGTACTTTGTGGAAGAAATCTTGATTTGTTGGGGATTGCTTTTCGCAGCGAAGTTCCATTTGTATGCAGAGCTTTAAACGAGATGAACTAACACCGTTTTCAACATTTTAATACCGCTGGTGTAATTATAATACCCTTGATATAACATTATAATCTGTATATAAAAAAAATAAAGAAATAAATACGAAATAAGATCAGTAAGAACTTTTAGGTCCTTTTTGAATGTATGGATTTGATTTTGCAAATTCCCAGCTTTCCTTTATTGTCAGTTTAACATTTTCTAAAGACTCATCAGATATTTGATAATGGAATGCAATTCTACCACCAAATAATTTAACGTTATTTTTTTCACCAATTTCAACAAATTTAGCGGGTTGAATCTTAGCTTTAACTAAATCAATAAATACAAAATTTGTATCCACTGGTGACTCTAATGGAATCTGTAAATCATTACAATATTTTTCTAAAATTTTAGCTCTTTTATTAGTCTTTTCCAATCTCTCTACCCAATTATCCTCTAATGCAATTAAAGCCATTCTTGCAATCATACCAGATTGTCTAATACCCCCACCTTGTTGTTTCTTGAAATGGTTTGCCTTCTTTATAAATTTCCAATCACCAACAAGTACTGAACCAATTGGTGCACCAATTGATTTAGAAAGACAAATAGATATTGAATCAAAAATTTTACCATATTCCCTTAAAGTAATACCAGATGCCACTGATGCATTCCAAATTCTAGCACCATCACAATGTAAAATTATACCATTATCTTGACACCAATTTTTAATTCTAATTAATTCATCTAATGGATGAATTATACCATGAATTGTATTCTCTAATGAAACAATTTTTGTGGGGGCACCATGAATATCACCATCACCAGGTACAATACGTTCAATAATATCCTCTAGAGTTAAATAATTACCATTTGATGGTATCACAGGGATAACCATTGATTGTGAAAGAATGGCTAATCCAGCAGATTCATCTACAAATATATGACCTCTATAATCACATAATATAGAATATGGTGGTTGATAAAGATGTGTTCTTAGGGCAATTTGATTTGAAAGTGTACCTGATACACAAAATAAACCAGCTTCTTTACCACATAGATCTGCTACATATTTTTCTAGTTTAATGGTATCACGATCTTCATTGTATACACCATCCCCGATAGATGCAGTTAATGCACCTTCAATCATCTTTGGTGTTGGTGTAGTGAAAGTATCTGAACGAAAATCATTTGAAGAAGTGTCATACTTTGGTGGTAAGTTCATACAAGACATGTTTCTTTCTTTCTTTCGTTTGTAGTCTTTTTCTTTTCGATTGTATGTTTGTATGTATATGAATGGTTTTTCCTAACTTTCAAAGGTATTTATTTATATTTAAAAATATGTTTTCTACATCATATCAATTGATGACCATTTATATTCACATGTTAAATGGCTATCTAAGGATTACAAAACAGCTTGATAAAGATAACTAAATGAGTCTATCTAATCTAAACAAATTACTGAATTTGTGACTCATAAAAACCGATTATCATTGAAAATTCCCCTAAACGGCGTTTCCTCCCGCTTCCGCTTCCGTCTCCGTGTTTTCCTCTGAAAAAAAGAAATGTTTTGCTTTTCGTTTCTGGAGGCGGATTTATAATTGGTAATTGGTAATGTAGGAGTTTTTCAAAAATTCCAAGATTTTATATAAAGTGTAATCACATTTAATTAATTATAAAGTTTCGAGAGTGAAACAGTTGTACAATTAATAAATACATAAGTTGATATACTAAGACATAGCTAAGATGTTTACTGGTATTGTAGAATGTATGGGTACTATTAAATCCTATAAACAACAAGATAATACACAAAGTGGTGGTAATGGTATCGCCATTGTCATTACAGATTGTTCACAAATATTAACAGATTGTCATATTGGTGACTCCATTGCAGTAAATGGTATTTGTTTAACAGTGACAGAATTTAATGCAAATGAATTTAAAGTTGGTATCTCACCAGAAACAGTAGATAGAACCACTATTAAAGATTGGAAAGAAGGGGAAAAAGTTAATTTGGAACGTGCTATCTCCAATGAAGTTAGATTCGGTGGTCATTATGTTCAAGGTCATGTAGATTGTATAGCAAATATTATTAATGAAGAAATCATTGCAAATTCAATTGTCTTCTCATTCCAATTACCAAGTGCCAATAAAAAATTTATTAATTATATTGTAGAAAAAGGTTTTATTTGTATAGATGGTGTTTCATTAACCATTACTTATGTAGATGATAAAGAAGCCGTCTTCAAGATTGCCATGATTAAACATACCCAAGAAAATGTTATATTGCCATTGAGACAATTGAAACAAGTTAATATTGAAGTTGATTTAACTGGTAAAATTATTGAAAAGCAAATTATTAATTTCATGGAAAATAAATTCAATAACACTAACGATACTGACGAGAATAATAATGTTATTAATGATCAATTGATCAAATTAATCGATCAAAGAATTGATTTGAAGTTAAAGGAATATCTAAATAAATAATTAAGTAACCATATACACTTTATTATATAAGTAAAAGAAATTCAAAAATTGAAAGAAAATAAGTGATTACGTTATCAAAACAACTGGGCAGCTCATCGCTTACGTAATTTTGGACCGGGCAACAGGCATTTCTTTTTTTTCGGCAGAATTTCCCAAAACAGAATTTTTAATTTTTCAAGAAAAATGCAAAAAAAGTAAAAAAATTTGAAATTTGTAACAAGAATTAACACTGCAATCAATAACATATATTTATAACAAATCTATAGGGTAAACTGTATAGATTACTATAAATTATTGTTTATCTGAAGAACCACCCTAACCAATTTTTAACTAATCAATCCATTTTTTTTTGTCTATACTTTTTTTACCATATTTTAATCTTTTTATTTATATTTATTCATATTAGCTTTTACTGCCATAAGACATTATTATTTTAATTATTCTTTTTTAATTTTATCAATTTAACATATTAATCTTCATATTTTATAACCTTT
Organism: Grigorovia jiainica (nom. inval.); assembly: GCA_030571715.1. Classification (NCBI taxonomy): domain Eukaryota; kingdom Fungi; phylum Ascomycota; class Saccharomycetes; order Saccharomycetales; family Saccharomycetaceae; genus Grigorovia; species Grigorovia jiainica (nom. inval.). The sequence continues at coordinate 93,363 of JAJLYE010000025.1, read as the reverse complement.
AATTTTTACATTAATTTTTTTTTATCAAGCCAAAATGAATAATCAAATGGGTTTCTCTTGGGGAAACGTTACAAGATCTAATAACAATACTAGCACTAAAATACATGAAAAGGAACCATTAAGGCTACAAGATTCATCAGATAATAAGATTGATAGTTTAACTTCAAATGCAATAGTTAAAATTAATCCTAATAATAACAATTTTTCAAACAATATTGCAAATAATAAAAGAAAGTTAGATAGCGATTCTTCGGTTTCTCAATCAATTTCAAATACTAATTCATCTAATAATAATACTAATAATAATAATAATATTCATAAAGCACAACACAAGTTTCATTTCAAATCTAATAATTATAATAATAACTATAATAACAATAACAGTAATGCTTTGAAAAAGAAAAGCTATTTGAATTTAATTAAGAGTCAAGATTTGCCAATGGATAGATCATTGCAATTAATGAACAAAGATCAATTAATTCAATTAATTGGTAATATTACTAACAATGAACCATTTATACAATTAATTATTAATAATAATCTTCAAAATTTTCTAACAAATAATGTTAATATTGATAATTATTTAATTGATTTAATTGATAAATTTAATAAAATTATTTCAAATATTCCATATAATAAAACAATAGATTTACCTGAAACTATCACAATTAATAATTCTAATAATAATTTTTCAATTACAAATAATAATAACAATAATAGCAATAATTTTTATTTAAATAATATTTTACCAACAAATTCACCTCTTTCATTAGAATATAATAAAATTAATAATTTAGATGATTATTCATTTATTAGATTAAAACCATTCATATTAGAATTTTTAAATTGTTTAATTGATTATTTATTATTTAATATCCCACCAAAATTTAAAAACATATTAGAAAGTTTAAATTTCTTAGATAAGGTTACAATTTTAATTATTAATTTACCAAGATTTAATTTACCAAGTAATAATTATTATTATGATAAATGTTTAGAACAAATTTCAATGATTTGGTGTACTGTAATTAATTATTTAATTAATGAACCAAATAATGTATTTAATGATAATACTAATACTAATAATTTAAATAATTTTTTAATTAATTGGTCTGATAAATTAGAAAATTATAATATTTTTACTAATAATTTACTTTTAAAGCCATTAAATTTAATTAATTCAATGATTATTAAGGATGATTATACTAATACAAATAATTCAAATGATAATTCATTCTATACTGAAATTACTAATAATAATTAAAAAAAATTAACATAGATTAAGATAAAAATGAATTTATTTTATTACTTTATTAAAAATGAAAATAAGAATTATTAAATCACACGTATGTATCAACATGTAAAAATATATAACATTATATAACATTAATATTAATATTTTTTAAATAAATAGGATTAAATTTTTAAATGAATATTTTTCATATTAGAGTAATACATAATCATAATTACTAAACACAACAAAAAACTAACTATATTATCAAAAGAAAAGAATGATATATAGCAACAAGAATTTCAATCAGATAGATTTTTCAATTATGTAACGAATGCAATGCTATTTTTAATTTCTCAATAATGTTTTATTTGTCATTTTAATTACTGTCTCGACTTGTAATCTAATTGATATTAACCATAAATTTCCTAATTGGGAAATTGTTTTTGCTATTTGGCGGTAAATTAGACATCTTTAATTCGAAAACGCAAAATGCATTTGATAGTTAAATTTAAAGGTGTATTGTGGAGAAGTTCAATTGTTTAAAAAGTTAAAACAAATGCTAGATTAAAGAAATAACAATGTAAATACTTTTGAATTAATAGAGAATTAATTAAATTATATAAAAAAAGGATTCCAAAATATTTGTTTTTTTTTTATATTTGTTGACTTCAAAAGCATTGGGTTAGTTAACCTTCTAGTCATAGGTGGTGGAGAACCTTAGGTTTATATGTCTTGTGTTTGGTAAGTTAAATTTAGCTTACTCAAGTACTTATTTAACAACCGATAAGAACGACTCTATGTTTTAAATTGTTTTTCGAAAAGCAGAATAAAATAAAAATTAAAAACAAAATAGAAGCTAATAAAAAATAAATGAAGACAAAAATTGGAATACCAACAACGCTGTATAATATTGAAACAAATAGCAATGAAGTATATCAACAAAGACAAAGCTGAGCTAAAGAAGCAAGTATGTGCCCGGTAATATATTTATTAAGTAAATTGATTCAATTATCAATTAAGTACTTGATTTAATCCCCTAAAGATTACCAATATAATATAAATATACTAACGACTTCATTAAATAAAAATAAAATTTATATTAAAATTATTAGAAAACAGATATCTCTTTCCATGTTTCTTGGTGGTATTAAAGGAGCTCTTATTGGAGTAGTCTCTATGAAAATCATTAGACCAATTGATAGAATAAGAATGCCCCTAAAAGTATTCTACATTTGTGGTTTCACTATAACTGGTATTGTTATTGCAAGTGAAAGACAGATAATTGCTTTCCAAAATCAGATATATGAAAGGGATATTAAAGAAGAAATATAGTTTATGTGTAATTTAAAATAATTAATTAGATAGACCCGCTTAACAGATTTGATGAGAGTATAGATTTCAAAAACAACTATTATAATTGTTAAATAATTAAAATTTCTTATAAAATTAGAATTGTATAGTGTTACAAAAGTTTTACTACGTAATAGATTCAGAACAGGTTAATAAGAAATATGGAGTTGAACCTTTATTATAAGAGACATAATTTAGATAGTATATCTTAAGCAATAATATCATTACTAAGATTTATTAGAGATTTTTTAGCCTTTTAAAATTAATATATAACGTTTGTTAGTTTTTTCTTATGAACAAGAACTGAAATAAAAACAAAATTAATAAACTACCAGAATGATAAGAAAATCGAAAAGATAAAAATGAATATCAAAACAATGTTCTGCTTTCTTTAAGCAAAATGAATAGTTTATCCCAGCAATTGCTCTTTGTGTACTGCTGTTTATATAATTTTTGTTCAGTTTGGCCTTGGTTAACCATATATTTTTAAATTTATAGAAACATACATGAGGTTATATTTAATTTAAGGTTTCAATAAAAAATTATAAACATATGGAAAATCGATTACATACTTTTAAATGACTTATAAATTTCTCTGTGTTGGAAATTTAATAGCGGCAAAAATTATAGCTTTCATTTCCTTTAAAAAAACGTCGTGTTATGAAAATGTATATAAAGCTATCAATATAATGTAAACATTTGATAGTTAAGATTAAAGTAATTATTTAATCCATTAAAATATTACTAACTCAACACAACAATTTCGCATTTATTGCTTTATGATATAGATTATTTATTACCAGAAAGTCCATTTAATTAATTTAAAAAAGAATAAAACTAATCCTTTCATTTCTCTTAATATCATAACAAATAACCAAATTGACCATAAAATTATGACAATAAAATATTCTAATATTCTATACAATAATTTTGTGGTTCTTTGTGGATGTAACATTTTAAAATTACTATAATGTTCTGTATTCTCCTTTAATAATTTTAACTTTAATGTTAATGTAGTATTAATATCACTTAATATTCTATCACTTGATGAAATCAATGTTTCCACTCTAATAGAATAATCATTTAATAATTTAGAGGTCCACTTATTACCCTTAGCAATGGCAATATCTAATTCATTATCATATTTTTCAATTAATTTCTTTGTGGATTCAATTTGATCATCGTTATTATTTATAACAATAATTTTTTTTTGTAAATTAATTGCATCATTATTACTACTGGGCGCAGTGATTGTATTATTTTTATCAGTAATAATAGAACTAGTTTTATTATTAAATATTACAGTCTCATTACGTTTCATAATTGCATTCCTTTTAACAATATCATGTGTTTTCCTTCTATGTGACATAATTGATATCGTACTTAAGATATAACGTGTATCACGCCAATATTGTTGTAATTCTTCATCAATCGGGATATTATTATTAATATCATCGTCATCATCTTGATTGTCATCATTATTATTGTTGTTATTTACGTTTGTCATTATATCATAATTTTTAATATTTGGGGAGTTAACATTCAATTGATTTAAACTATTATTATGGTCATTATTATTATTATTATGATATTGTTTTTCCATTGAAAGGTTCAAATAATTGTTATTAGTATTGGTATTATGAATATTATTATTTTTATTGTTGTTCTCTAAATCATCATAAATTTCATCCCTAAATTCAATGAAATCAATAAAATTATTTTTAGCCTTATTATTATTTTCTTTATCGTCATAAATTTCTTTATTATTATTATTTAAATTATCTCGTGATGCTGAAGATAAAGAATAACTTGATGATTCATTTGATGATTCTAAATTTGAAATAGGTGAGTTTGTTAAAGAAGTATTATCATATGTGCTATTATTATTATTTTGAATATTTAAAAAATTATTATTATCGGATGTGGTATTATTTTTGTTAATATTATCTCTCTCAATTTTTGAGATCTTTTTATCTTTAAGATTTGAATTCTTAATATTTGAATTATCTAAATGTTTTTTATTATTATTTAATTTAATATTTTTTTTAATCTTTCTTGTTAATTTATGTCTCTTCTTCACATTATTTTCACCCATATCGTTACTTTTTTCCTTATATTTATCATTTTTATAATCATTAATCCATAACTCATTATTTGGCTTCCTTAGTTCATTCCAATGTGATGTTCTCCAGGTTAAATCAGTATATTTCTCACTTAACTCTACAAACCATTTAAATTTCTTATTCGGTTTATTAGAAAATTGTAAGATGGCAATTAAGGGTTGTTTTGCAAAAGTTAATTCTCTTATAGGTTTTAATTCATTATGATACTTTTTCCTTAATTTCCTATTTCTGACAACTTGTAAGGGATTATAAACACCTTCGATACCATCATGATGAAAATTCCTATGATTTTCCTCTTCACCATCATCTTGATTATTGTCTGATGCAACACAACGTTCTAAAACGTTATAATAGTAATCTAAATAAATTCTAACTCTCTCTGCTTTCAATCTTGTTGCTTTACTTATAATCAAATTATTTGAATTTATTTGATTATTCGATATATTAGGATTTAAATTATTAATACTAGTACCGCTAAAAGTTCTTTTTGGTAAATTCTCACCTATATTGTTGTTATTATTGGAATTAAGATTTGTTAAATTATTAAAACTATTACTCTTAATCATATCATTCATTTTTTTAATCTTACCAAATTTCTTATTGTTATCGCTATTACTGTTACTATTTCTGTTACTATAGTTACCGTTGTTATTGCTGTTGTTACTGTTTATTAAACCTTGTAAAGAAACGTGTGAATTGCTAGATATAATTGAATCTAAATTATTATTAGCCACATTATTAATATCATCATCAACAGAATTTAATTTCAAATTATTCATAGAACGATCATAATTTAAATCATCCATTAATTCATATTGATTATCTATCAACAATTTAGTAACCAATTTAATTCTACCGGACATGATTACAGTTTAGTGTCGGTGTTTAAAAGTATATGTGATATGACTTAATAAAGTTTGTATAAATAAATTGAAAATTAATTTATTATAATAATAAATATAATGTAATATAATATAATATAATAAATAGGAGACGATTTAAAACTATAACATAGTGAGATATGCCCTGCCAATTAGTTATAATAGATAAGAATGATAAGGCAATTTATACAGAATCTTTTGTTCCACAAAACAGTAACAATTTACCGGATTTTAATGACGATATAAAGACCATGATACCATATATTTTACACTCTACATTGGATATTTTAGATGAATTGACTTGGCAAGAACAACCGAGACAATTAAATATTGCCAATATTAATAACACTGATGGTAAAGAAAATGAAAATAGTATGGGTGGGTTAATTGATACCAGTATATTCACTAGATCTAATAAGGTTAATTTACAAGACGTAGAAAATTGTTATTTAAGTAAAATTGATCATTTTTATGGGTTAATTATTACTGGTTATATTACTTATAGTGGTATCAGATTCCTTATGGTACATTCAGAAGGCTCTAATATTATCGATGCACAATGTAAAAAATTTTATCATGCCCTACATGAACTATATATAAAGCAATTGATGTCACCCTTCACAGTAGATATTTCTAAGGATAACAATTTCCATGCTAGAGTAAGAAGTTTAGCGCAAAGGTATTTAAATTAATATTAGGTTATATATAAGATATATGTTTATGTATATGTAGGATAAATAAAATAAAAACAGTCTTAATGTTCCATCCCAAATAGAATATTCATAGCTTTATCTAACACCGCGGGTAATTCATCCATAGATTGTAAATTAGGTGTGTCAGGTATTTGATCTAACAACCAACGCTCTCTTATATTTCTGGTGATTAAAATTAAATCCTGTATATCTTTCGTTATTTCATTTATCCTTTGTTGTATCCAAATACCATCGGTACCACGTACCAGATCACCACTTGTGGCATCCTGTGGTAACGATGAAAGTTTTGTCAATTCAGCTAATTGAACAGACAACGATTGGCAACATTGTTCTATCTTATTCATTCTTCTCAAATTGTATTTTATTTTTGGTTTAATGGAAAAAAGTTATTTAATTATCAGATGAATAATAAATTTTATTTATATCCACAATTTTTTTACCTCTATTTTGTGCAATGGTATCCAACGTTTGATACTGTTTCAATGCCTCAAGAAACCCCTTAGCGACGTTCATATCGTTACGTGTTTTATATATCTTACAGGATAGATCTTTGATGCCCAATAATTGACAAATTGTAAATATTGTATGATGTGTTCTGATACCAAACCCAACGTTACGTTTTCTTATCAATAACTTAACACCATGATACTTGTAATTTTGATTCCAAGGTACAGTTCTGTTGTCATCCAATAGATTGATATGTTGTAAATTTCTCAATGCGTTCCAATGTGCCTTATTAATTGAATTATTCACATTATCACTGGCTTTACCCTCACCTAAACCAACAATACCATTCTTGTCACCTACACAACACATTGAATAAAATGACCTTATCTTACCCTTTGCGGTTTGCTGTGTCACTGTCTTTACAATCAACGGTTGCATATACAATTTCCTATTTAAATATTGTAATGAATATTGTGTTTGATGTGCCAATGACGTTAACATTGTTTGTCTTGGTGAATTCACACGAGTCTTGCCTGCGTTTGATTGAGTCAATTGTGTTAATTCCTCAGGGTATGCACTCAATCTCTTGATCAATTCATCTCTAGAAATAAGCCAGTTATTGTAGTTATCACTCTTGTGGTCAGATTGGAAATCTTGAGGGGGGATATGTACGGCATCCAAAGTATGTGGTAATTTACTTTGTGACCATTCCAATGACTTCAGGGTCTGTGGGCCGTAATATTTCGTGAGTAATTGTAATTGTTTACTAAACATGATCAGTTTTCTCTCTCTCTGTGTGTGTGGCCGTTACTGTTGCAGTTATTAATAAAAATAAATTAAATATTTAAAATGTAATTTATTGGTAGATACATTAAATTATATAAAAAACAATATGCTTAGGTTGTTGCAGAACAGTACTGTACATGGTATGAAGTGTGGTATTAAAAGTGGTAGTATCCTCAGGTGTAGTGTTCTTACACCGCAGAGATTCTATACATACGCCCAAAAGAGTGCTATTACAAATACTAAATTTAATCATTTAACGATCAACAATAGACTTCTACATTATAATACTGTTTTATATAATAAACAACAGGATAATAAAACTGATGAACAACAGAATAACAAGGAAAAGAAACCACAAGATGAACAATACAAAAATATTAATGAATATTTAAAATCGAAAGAATTCGCAAGAACAGTTTATTTAACTGTAGGTTTAACGTTATTGTTGACATTTTGGCCAAGTGATCAATCAAATAATAATAATAATAACACTACACTGGAAAGTAAATTATTAACTTTTCAAGATTTTAAATCAGATTATTTAACTAAAGGTTTAGTAAAACAAATTAATGTTATTAATGGTTATCTTGTCATCGCAACTTTAAATAATGGCTCTAAAATATCATTCAATATCGGGTCTGTTGATTCATTTAGTGATCAAATAATGGATCTACAGGATGATTTAAATATTGCACCAGAGGATAGAATACCTATCTTTTATCAAACAAAACAATCTATTTGGTATTATATAGTTCCATTTATACCAACAATTCTATTATTAAGTGGGTTAGTTTTTATCACTAAAAAGATAACAGCTACGACTAATTCGGCTAACAAGAATAATAATTGGTCTAACATCTTCAATATAAATAAGTCAAGAGCAAAATTATTTAATCAACAAGAAAATATTAAATTAACCTTTAATGATATTGCTGGTTGTAATGAAGCCAAACAGGAAATAATGGAATTCGTTGACTTCTTAAAGAAACCAGACAAATTCATTAAATTAGGTGCTAAAATTCCACACGGTGCTATTCTTTCTGGTCCACCTGGTACTGGTAAGACATTATTAGCAAAGGCCACTGCAGGTGAAGCCAAAGTACCATTTTTATCTGTTTCTGGTTCAGAATTTGTTGAAATGTTTGTTGGTGTAGGTGCATCCCGTGTACGTGATTTATTTGATCAAGCAAGAAAATTAGCACCATCAATTATTTTCATTGATGAAATTGATGCTATTGGTAAAGCTAGAGGTAAAGGAGGACCCATGGGTGGTGCAAATGATGAAAGAGAATCTACTTTAAATCAGTTATTAGTGGAAATTGATGGGTTTAAATCTACGGATCATATTATTATCTTAGCGGGGACAAATAGACCAGATGTTTTAGATCCAGCTTTATTAAGACCTGGTAGATTCGATAGACATATTCAAATCGATGCACCTGATGTTACTGGTCGACAAAAAATTTATTCATTAAATTTAGCCAAATTAAATTTAGAACCTAAATTAAAATCTGAAATGGATACTTTATCTGGTAAATTAGCTACTTTGACACCTGGTTTCACTGGTGCCGATATTGCTAATACTTGTAATGAAGCTGCTTTGATTGCAGCTAGATTCAATGAACCGTATATTGTTTTAAAGCATTTTGAAATGGCTATTGAAAGATGTATTGCCGGTTTAGAGAAAAAGACTAAGATTATGTCTGAAGAGGAGAAGAAAATTGTTGCATATCATGAAGCTGGTCATGCAATTTGTGGTTGGTATTTAGAATTTGCTGATCCATTACTAAAGATTAGTATTGTACCTCGGGGTAAAAATGCACTAGGTTATTCACAATATTTACCACCAGATCAGTACTTACTTTCAAAAGATCAGTTGATACATAGAATGATTATGACACTAGGTGGTAGAGTCTCTGAAGAATTACATTTTACTAATGTTACTAGTGGTGCCCACGATGATTTCCAAAAAGTTACAAAACTGGCACAATCAATGGTAACAAAATTAGGTATGTCATCCAAGGTGGGTTTAATCTCTTATGATCAAGATGATCAAATTGGTGTAAAGATTTATAAACCCTTTAGTTCTAAAATATCTAAATTGATAGATGATGAAGTGAAAAATATGGTAGATAATGCACATGAGGCTTGTGTTAATTTATTAAAAAACAAGATTGATAAAGTAGATATTGTTGCTAAAGAATTATTGCAAAAAGAGATAATAACAAGAGATGATATGATTAGATTATTAGGTCCAAGACCGTTCCCTGAAAGAAACGATGCATTTAAAAAGTATATTGACGTTAAGGTTTAATTATTTTTTTTCTTCTTAGTTTAATTAATATCTGGCATTCTAAGAAACCACGGTACTTGTAGATAAGATAAATAAGTTTCCTTTAGTATTTTTCTTAATATTCAGTAATTTTTCTTCTTTTCATAGATATAAATATATAAAATAGATATATATATATATTTAAAAGGTTTCCTCGTCTATAATTAAATTGGATGCAGCGATATTGCTATTGGTTTCACTATTAATATTATTAATATTCATCATTGTTTGATTGTTATTATTGTTATTGTTACTATTATTATTTATGCCATAACTACTAATACTATTAATAGTATTATTATCTTGATTTAACTTATCAATATTATCTATATTATTTGACTGGATATTTACATTATTTTGTGTATTGTTGTCATTTTCGTAATTATTATTGAAATTATCAGTTCCGTAATTGTTATTAGTATTATTATTAGTTAACTCGTTATTGTTATTAGCCGTTGTTGAAATAGTATCATTATTATTTACATTATTATTTTCTTCATAACCTTCTTCAGTAGCATATAGAATTTGTTGTATTCTATTCAAAAATTTAGTTAATTCAGCGGTTTCATTTGTATAAAAGCCTTCATTAATTAAGTCTTGTGTAGATTGTACCAATATTTCAATATCTCTTAATTTACCAAAATAGAATTCACGTTCTCTCTCTAATATATTATTTGTCTCTTTATATTGATCAATGTCATTATTTAAAGTAGTTATTTTACTTTGTGCTTGATTTAATTCATTTTGTAAACTTAATAATTGTTCATTAGAGACTCTTCTATTATTAGCACTAATATTTCTACCATACGTAGTTGCCATTGAACCACTACTATTCCTACTTATATTATTATTACTATTTGAAGTGGTTGAATTTGAACCATTTGATAATCCATACCCACTTGTTGTTCTTCTCTTGTTGACCGTAATGGAATTATAATTTTTAGGAGTATTTGACCCACTAGATGAGTTATCATTACTTACAGATCTATATTTTCTACGTTGTAGTGGATCATATGGATTTGAATCCTTATGTTGCGACCAATATTTCTTAATCCATTGTAAAAACTCTAAATTATCTTGAAATCTACATTTAACCATTCTTTCAACATAAACAATTTTTTCAATATTATGTTTAGCAAATGAACTTTGTAAAATCTTGTAGTTTGTATAATATTCGTATTCTGTGTTTACATTGAATTTGACTCTATGCATTGGTACATCATTAAAAATTGAATCCATAATTTGGCAATAGGCAGCACCGGTACCACATTCTTCTACTCTCTTTATATTCAATTGTAGTAATCCATTAACCCAAGCAATTAATTCTGATCTTGATTCACCTACACCACTCATTTTAACTTTATTTATCTTTTATATCTTTATATTATGATGCTTCAACATCAGATGTTTCATTTTTTTTATTTTAAATTGCTTGTTTACATTTTTAAACGCGTTTAAAAATGTAAACATCACATGGTGCTCAAATATACTTTACCAACATTTCCTTTACAACATTTTTCAGAAATGGTTGTATAGTGTAGTGGTTATCACTGTCGGTTTTGATCCGACCAACCCCGGTTCGAATCCGGGTACGACCTTTCCTTTTTTACTTTTTTTTGAGCTAAGTGTTTGTCACAAATGATGAATAATCAAAATAAGATGTTTAAACAGGTTTCGCTAGAAGCATTGAAGAGTTATTAACTTCAATATACATACAGTATAATAGTGATTACCATATTATATAAAATATACAATATGAATACGATTCCGTATTACTAGTACGATAAGCCTATCTTGATTAAAGAATTAATTTAAGTAAATACATTGGTTTTTTTCACTTAACCATTACTTGTCAATAACTTATTCTAAGTTTTTACTACTGGTGTAGCTACTTCAGCGTGCCTTAGTTCTTTTAAACTAAGGGGTCTAGCTAGAATTAGCTAGAAGCATAATAGACAAAATTAATATTCTCTCTAATAGCCAAATCATCCAGCTTTTGGTATACTATGTATACATTATGAAATTAAAGTTAGTTATGTGATGTATAATAAAATAAAATTGTTTTGTATACATCAAGTATCAGTATTTACAGCAGATATTACCGCAACGACGTATTATTAATACATTATGACAATTAAAAGGTGTTCTAAGTAAAAAAATTGTTTATTTCATTAATGGGTAACTATCAATCAATTTGTTTAACTTTTTACTGATTGTATTTTGTTTCAGCTGTTGTTTTAATTTCTTAATGTACAACTCAGTTGGAATTAACGTGACATTAAAATCGTTATTAACGTTGTTGTTATCAATATTAGACGTATTTATTCTATATTTATTATATTTTTCTTATGTAGTAGTATATTTAATATACAATAATTAAACATCTTGAATAGATAAAAATGGAGGCCTTTTAAATTAAATTTTCTGTTATGAGGTAATTCAAATAGATAATATAATAAAAGATGGAGGTATCTTTTTATTATTTACAGTATTACTTAATTTGATTGGTTTACTTGATAAGTTATCAATTAACTGTTTACATCGTTACTTAATTAAGTATGTGTTCTAGATAAGTTATCTTTAACTGTTTACAGTGTAACTTAATTAAGTAGATATACTAGATAAGTTTATCTTTAACATACCCTATACTTCATAATTGGAGTTTATATAGAACCTTGAATTTTCCTCTAGCTTCAGTTGATGATAGACATACTTCAGTCCTGATTTTCTTGGAACATCATGTAAGTACACCATCATCCATCAGCCATCAATGTCATATATCCCCCGGTACAATATGGGAGATCCACAAAAGGAGCAAAAGTAGCATCAGAGTATAAATGTAAATTTATTGAAGAGCCAATTTTTTACTGCAGACCAAAAAGTATTGTAAAAGTCGTTTAGCAGCAGCTAGAGGTTCTTGGAAAAAACTAGATAAAGTAGAAACGACATATGAAACATCAAGTTTACCAACATTAGCAATAAAAAGTAACTGTCCAATAATGCTTCTAAAAACTTTGGAATCAATAAGTAATAGAGAAGATTGTTCAAATAATGGTTTAATATCAATCAATGGAGTAGAAATGTCTCTATTTAGCGCCACTTTGGATTTGAATACTGAATTTAATGCTCATAATTTTGCTACATCTACATTATCTGGTGTCTCAAATTCATCTCCTACTATCTTTACACCTACTGAATTTGGAGGGTATGATGCCAAAATAAATTTAACTAATGATTCTATTGATACAAATTCCAATCTCTCTGAACCAATTAATGGGGTAGTTGTTAATGGAATAAACAATTAAGGTTCTTCTTTTAATTTAACTGATTCCAATTCACCTGATTCTAGTATTGTTTCTATTTCAGTTTTATCCAATAATACTAGTCCCAATGAATATGACACTGAACTTAATTTTGTTGAATCCAATGATCATGAGTTAGAAGATACAACAATGCGAAATGATGCTGATAATAATTTTTCGACCATTAATAATACTCTTGCTTTTAATGAAAATCGCACTCCATTTCATGAGGATACTAATTCACCTTCAGATGAATCAAATACTTCTACTGAATTTAAAGCAATTGCAAATAAATATGAAATGAAGATTGAAGAAATAACGATGCTTATGAATAAAGTATTACAATACCTTTCGAATAATAATAGCCCACCCAATGTTTTTAATGATACATTAGAAAATATTACTGATCTGATGAAAAACGCCCAAGTTTCACCAATAATGACTATAAATTAGTCCAAAATTTATTAAATGAATCAAATAATAAAGAAAGAACTATCCAATGGTTGTCTACTGTGGCCCCCCAAGTGAAAAGAACATCACAACGTATGATTGAGGATATCCAAGGTAGAACTCTAAAAGAAATTGGTAGTGCTAAATCCTTAAAGATAAGAAAAATATAATAAATATAGAATAAATATGTCTAATAACAACAACATTAATATCGTTATTAACGTTGTTGTTATTAATATTACATATATTTATTTTATATTTATTGTATTTTTCTTATGTAGTAGTATATTTAATAGACAATAATTAAACATCTTGTAGTAATTTTTATTAACTTCGTTAAACAAATTATACAATATTTATTCATTCCGGAATCTCGGTATTTCCCGTGGAATTCCCGGAATAACTTTATTCCATTTTTCCTACTTTTAATTTTTCTTTGTCGAAAAATAAAAAGATCTCTTTTTATCACCACTTTTATTTTAATTCTATTTTACTTTATATTTTAAATAATCAACTGAAATCAACTGAAACAATCAATATATATTTTATTTACTTACTTTGTAGTATTTTTAATAACATTATCTTTATAATTCCCTGGAAATTACATTTGTGTACCCTTATTATTTGACTAAATAGTTTCGACCTTTTAACAAATAATATTTAAAGATATCAAGAACAATATTCACTTTATTGTTTATTTCACTGCAGATTTTACTACAACATATCCCCTCATTCTGAATCATTGTTGATTTTAGATTTTGATAATATTTCTTTTCTAAAAAGACCAAAATTATATTTTAAACAAAAGTTTAAATTTAAATTTGACTCTCGAAATAAATTTTTAATTTTTTGAAATTTTATGGTCTTTCCAGAAGTACTTTTTAAAGAAAAAACTATTTTGATCTTAATTAAAGCAACAAACATTGAAAACATTTAAATATACAGTATTTTTAAAACGTCACGAGACCAAAATAACAATTTTAAGTAAAACACCTGAAATTTCAAATTTCAACAAAGCTTCTATGGCCAAGTTGGTAAGGCGCCACACTAGTAATGTGGAGATCATCGGTTCGACTCCGATTGGAAGCAATTTGTTTTTATTTTTACACTCAAATTTTTTTTTGGACTATATTATATCGTTTGACACTTCCATTGAATTGAGTTACATCTAAAGGTTACAAGATGAATGGAGCATACTGTTCCTTGCATATTACAACGAAATATTATATAGAAACATGCTAACAAACTAGAATATATGATACATAGAAGCTATTTCTTTATATATTATATTTTTAGCATTACTAATATAATAATAATCGTCCTTGAATATATTCTCAAATGGTCGAAGTTTTATTTTACTACCATCTATAAGATAAAATTTTTTATGTTTACCGTTACTCGAAAAATAAATGAAGACATTACCAAATTCTTTCCTTTAAATAAAATAATCCTGGAAACAATTTCTAACATTATTATCTTCGTTGTTCTAGTCCATTTCAAAAGCAAGGGGGGAATCGTTCACAGATAACAAAATACTTAGCAAAAACGTCATTGGACATATGGTGCTATTACCAATAGACTAATAACCAAATTTTGAAGCAGAATAAATAGCAGAATAAATTGGTATGTACCTGAAATAATTTTTAGACTATGTTAACAAATCATGCTCCAATGTAAACAGATCATGTTCCTATGTGGAACCCTTTCATCTCGATATCCAATGATTATTAAATACATATTTCAATTGAGATAAAAATATTCAAAAAAATATTTAACTCAAAATTTTAAAAAGATTGAAAAACTCTTTAACGCGAAGAGATCAATAAAAATAACTCAAAACAATGAGATTAATCTCCAGGAGAAGATCCCGGATAACCTTTGTCACTATTTTTTTAGTAGCAATAGTTTGGTTTGTTTCACGTAGTGTAGTGAAGTTTCAATTAAATGAACAAGTTAAATTTTATAGAAATTATTTTAATAAAAATAGAGATCAATTAAAGAGAGAATATAATCCATTAGAGATTAAACAAATTCCTGAGGTTGCCATTGATGAACTTTACCAACATAAATTGAAACGTATTGCCGAGGGTGCTGATAAGGAAATTGATTGGAATCAGTTTGCTTATGTAACTTATGTGACGCAACAATCATATTTATGCAGTAATTTAATCATATTTAATTCATTAATTAATGAATTTAAGACACAAGCCAAGCTAGTATTGTTAATTGCAAACAATGAGTCTATGCAAACAGAAACCGCTCAAAACACAATCGCCAAGATTCAAAATTTAAATAAAGATCAAGTTATAATTAAGACAGTAGATGTTTTTAAAGTGAAACAAGATAATAGCCCCTGGACTGAATCTTTAACTAAGTTACATGTATTTAACCAAACTGATTTTGAAAGAATTGTTTATTTAGATTCTGATTCATATTTAACAAATAATTTAGATGAATTATTTTTTTTACCAGATTATATTAAATTTGCTGCACCATTAACTTATTGGCAACTTCAGGATAAAGATTTGAAAAAATCATATCAAGAAGTGAAGAAGATGCGTAATCCATTGAACATAGATAATTATAACAAGAGGATTATTAATAGAATTGGTAAGGGTAAAATGATTTACAATCATTTACCAAATTTACCCCATAATTTATATTTAAATAGTGATGATATTGGTGATGACATTTTAAAGACCAGGACTATTTTTTCTGTTTCTACTTGGTTCCATAGGGGTCCTAAACCAAGTAAAGTACAATTTGCAACAAATTTAATGGTTATTAAACCCTCAGTGGAGACATTTAATTTAATTAAAGATTATTATTTACCTCTAGCTGAAAATGGTGCTAAAATTTATGATATGGATTTAATTAATAAATATATTTATAATTTAAGACAAATCATCTATGATCATTTTACTGTCTTAAGATCATTGAAAGCGCAATTTGTACCAGAAGTATTGGTTTTACCCTTCACACGTTATGGTGTATTGACTGGATCTATATTGAATGACAAACATTTAAATTTTTTCAAAAAATGTGGTGCCCTAGGTTATAAACATTTAGATGCTAATGGTAAAGATGTTGATCGTTCCCTGGATGAAATTATTCAAAATGTCAAATATATTCATTACTCGGATTATCCAGCAATGAAACCATGGCAATATGAAAATCTAGATTCATTTAGTTGTAAGGATAAGAAAGACAAAGATGAATTAGAGAAATGTGAAATTTGGATTAATTATTACAAACATTTTTTCAATGCAAAGAATATTTGTAATTAGTCAACGGAACATTTCTTCATGCTGTTTATATAGTTATTTAAGAATATAGAGATAATAGAATATAATTATGATTTTAAATAAAATCAATTCACCGATCGGAGTTTTCCTTAATTATCCGAATTGAAAAAATAAATTGCCGATCCTCGAAACCCGATAAGAAAAATTAAACATAGATTTATTTTACCTTTATAACAGACAATTTATATCATCGGTGCATCATGAAAACTTTGACAAATACTATATTTAAAATTTTCCTATTCTTTAGAAGAGCCAGACGTGGTTCAATTTTATTGCTACTTACTTTGTTCTTTCTAATTACATTTGGTACGATTAATACTTTTTCACATCATGATGATATTTCAAGTTTTGCTAGTTCAATCTTAATCCCTGATGTAATGAAGTCACAAATGAAATCAAATACTATCTCAGAAAAACCTGATATGGATGCATTTACAAAAGTCGCCAAAGAAATTAAATATACAAGAGAACTTTCAACTAATTCACCATTTCAATCATTTAAGGAGAAAATTCAAGATTCAATTGAAACCGAAAAGGGGAAATTTTTATCTGAATGGGATAATCCCAAATATTTCAGTAAATTGGATCAATGTAAACTATTAATCGAGTCCATCTATAATGCCGATAATGATTGGGATAATATCCAAGCATTTGTCAAGAATAACGCATTAGACAATAAAGATGACCCCCAAAGAGGTAAATTAATGGACGAGGCAAATGACTTATTATCCATTGTTGCTGAAAGATTAAGAATTTATAATTACTGCTTTATATTTAATGATTTAAAACCATCTGATATTTTCAATACAAATAATGGCGTCTTATCCAAATCATCTGCACAAGATTTCCAAAGGAGAATGTTCCCCTTCTTAAATACTCCAAACTCGAACGAACCTTTATTACCTGAAATGTTACATGCCAACACTTTACAACCAGTTAAATTTAATTTAACCATGTCTATCAAAGAACATAATGAAAATTTTTGGCAAAGTTGGAGTAAAATTTCAAATGGTAAAGGTATCATTATAACTTTCCCTGAGAATCATAGTGATTTTTTCCTTAGAGGATTGAAGGTGTTACACTATACGGGGAATAAATTACCTATTCAAATATTAATTAAAGATGGTGAATTATCTAATGATCTCATTAAGAAGATTTCTCATTTAGCTAATGAAACTGAACAACAAATTTATATTATTACATTTTCTCAATTAATCAATGATGTAATGAAAAATTTTGCTGGTAGTAAAGGTTATATTAATAAATTATATGCAACATTATTTAGTACATTTCAAGAATATTTATTATTGGATGCAGATGTAGTGTCATTTATTGATCCAGAAGAATATTTCAATTTTGAAGAATACACACATTCTGGTATGTACCTAAGTCGTGATAGAAACCTTTACATGCCAGAATCCGATGAATGTTTAACTTCCATTAACAATTTAGAACCAAGTCTTGAAGAAGTAAACTTAATGAAATCTACTATTCGTTACACAAAGAATGCTATGGATGATAATACCGCAACAAGTGCCGCCTACAGAGAATTTTTCCAAGATCATGTAATGCAAGTGACAGAATCAGGTTTAGTGACCATTGATAAGAGTAAAACTATAACCGGTATGTTAATGGCTACCATATTAAGATTATCATCACAATTAGACGGTTGTGTTCATGGTGATAAAGAATATTTTTGGATTGGTCCGTTATATTCAGGAATCAATTATGAATATGAACCATCAGGTGCTGCACTAATGGGATTCCCCAAGAAAGAGTATGATAATAATTGGCGTTATACAAAGACCACTTTATGTGATAGTCATATTGGTCATGCACATAATGGTAAATTAATTTGGACAAATGGTTGTATGTCAGTTTTGAAAGATAATCCAGATAATCTACCTAATCCACGTATGAGAGCCAATGGATTTTTGATACCTGATAGAAGACGCTCTAAATGGACAAGAACTGAAACAAAATTTGGTATTATGCATTGTGATTTTGCCGTGGAGAATGGTGGATTAGAGGAACCATTTGGTTATGTTGGTTGGATGAGTCAAGATGAATATCTTGATTTTGAGAATATTTCTATTGTTTGGAATGAGGATTTACAGTAATTGACATTTAAATTTTTCCAACTGAAAAGTAACCTAAAACTCAATTAAAAATATTCTTCAAATAAATTCAACATAAAATATTTGTAAATGCTACGAATCCTTATATAATATATATAAGATTATACAATTAAAATTAATTAATTATTGTCAACATGAGAAGTAAGAAGTATTTGTATTATACATCTTCCAATACATGATAACATGAATAGAACATTAATTATGTCCAATAAATTATTAATAGACAAAATCTAAACCTAAAAATAAAATCGTTTTTTTCAAATAAAGAAAATTTCAAAAAATATAAAAAAAAAAGTGGAAAAAAAAATTGTTAAACATTTTAATTCACTTTTAAAGAATTAATTGAAAGTACAAGTTATAAAATTTAACATATGATTTGAAAAAGGTTAATTTTTTTTGAACATAAATTGCAATTTATTTAAATAGATTTGAATTATATTATCTGTTTACGATAAGTGGTAATTTATAATTTATAAATACATTTAATCATATTCAAAATTAGATGAAGAATTTTTCTTTAAAGACATGAAAAATCGATCAATTTAATTAAATTACTTTTTCTGTGTCTTTTTACAACAAGATATTGTATTGCCTTTCATCAAGATAGATTGATCACTATACCAAATCATTTAAGTTCAATAAATATACTGAATTTTTCAAATTCAATAAACAAATAGAAGATCAATAGTAAAATAAATTAAATTAATTAAATCTTTAAATTCCGCTAATTGTGAAATTTATTGAGTTTTTCAATTTATGAATCTTTTAGTTTATACATGTACTGTAATCCGAGGGTAAGTTTCATGATTCGCACTTCCATAATCATGCTTGTTCAAAGATTAAATTTAAGGTCATGTATAGGAATGGGATTGAAATTAATTTAATTATTTTTATTGTTAGTCTTTGTTAATATTTGTTTAGTGGGTTGATCGTTAGAAAGTATGTTTTTTTTGAATTTGAATGAGGTGGTTATATTTATTTTTTTGAAAGCGTTGTAATATCTTTAAGGCATGTGATGGGTAATTTATGTATTTAAATTGATTTTACCTTTCTTGTTTTGAAAATTTTTTCATAAATCTTTTAGAGGATATGGTTGTATTTATAATATAATTATAAATTATTAAATATTAAAGCTTTGAATGAATAAATGATTTAATTTAATCTTTTCTTTAATTAAATTGAAGTTTATTTTTTAATTAATTTTATATTTTTTTTCAATTTATTGTATTTTAAATTCTGTAATGTTGTCAATCATAGAATTAAATCCCCATTTAATCGCTCAACTATTGAATTAATAATTGATTGTAGTTTCAAAATTGGGGGAAATTTATTTAGTATATAATATTTTCTTGTATAATCGTTGTATCTTAACTTGTTGTAGATCTATAGTACTTGTTTGGCTTGTTGCAGATTTATAGTACTTATTGACTTGTTGTATTATAATGCTTGATTGACTTGTTGTTCAATCCAGATAGTGGTATAATTAAGAAAAAAAAATTCCAATTGTTAAATAATATGAATAATTAATTATTATAATATATGGGAGATATATATTATATTCTGTACATATGTGAATAAGATGATTTGAATAATTTCATCTAATTATTATAATTTTTTTTTTAAATTGTTATTAGTAATGTTATAATATTTTTTTTATTAATTAATAATTGTTAGTTAGATTTTAAATTTGTTTATTTTTGTTTATTATTATGCATTATTTAAATTAATTTTTCTTGATACCATAAATTGAATTAACATCATCCATAACTTCATTTAAGATATCCTTTCTCTTTAATTTTTGTGCAGAAGTAACAAATCCATTTTCAGGAGTCCATTCTTCACCAAAGATAGCAATACCTTGTAATAATTCAATACCAGCTAAACCTTGTGATTTACCAGTTTTAAGCATATCAGCCAATACAGCATTTCTTAATCTTGTATCATGAATAAATGAATCAACTTCATCATTTGGTTGCATAATACCTAATTTAATACCAAGTTTTTTAACTTCTGGTGCAATTGGTACAATAATCCCTACTGGTTTAACTTGTGTAGTATCAGCATAAACACAAATATTTTGAACATATTTATTTGATCTATAAACAGATTCTAATTTTTCTAAAGCGATATATTCACCATTTAATGTTTTCACTAAATTTTTCTTTCTGTCAATAATTTTTAATTGACCAGTTTGTGTCCATTGTGCAATATCACCAGTTTTAAACCAACCATCATTTGTTAATGCATTTGCAGTTTCTTCTGGATTTCTATAATATTCTTTCATTACTGAAGCACCTTTTAACCAAACTTCACCTTGACCATTTTTAGCGAAATAATTTAATTCTTCCACATCAACTAATTTTGCTGTAATGGAACCAGTTAAATTACCAGCAGAACCTAATTCGAAATTTTCTGGTTCTGATACCGCGGCACAAGCTACAGTTTCAGTAAGACCATACCCAACAAGCATTGGACAAAGTATATTACTTAAGAATTCTTGTGCATCTAAAGAAATTGGTGAACCACCATTACAAATATATCTTAATTGACCACCAGTTGCTTCTTTAATTTTTTTAAATATTAAAGAACTTATTAAACCACCACCAGGTAATTTTAATTTATCTAATTTCATTTTAGTATGATAAGCAGTCCAAAAAATTTTTTGTGATAAAGGTGGTAATTCATTAATTTTCCCCAAAATACCCTTTCTAATAGTTTCCCAAACAGCAGCAACACCAACCATAAGAGTTGGTTTAAATTCTTGAATATCACCAATACAATTTCTACAAGATTGTGAAGTTAAAGTTTTCACATTAGCATAACCAATAGTACCAGCCCAATAAAATCCAACTAATTCAAAAGTTAATTCAAAAATATGTGCTAATGGTAAAAATGCAATAATTCTATGACCTTTATTAACGAAATCATTTGTCACGTTATGCCCGACACCAGCGACACCAGCCAATATATTAGCATGTGTTAATACCACACCCTTTGGATCACCAGTGGACCCACTAGTGTACATGATACAAGATAAATCATTTGGTTTTGGTGGATTAGGGTCCATATTTAAACTGGCACCTAATTTAAGAATATCATTAAAACTGTAAAATTTAATATCAGGTCTAATTTCTTTAATTGATTCCACTGCATTATGAGCATTTTTAAAAATTCTACCTTGATCACGTTTATCTAATGGATCAATATCATCAGTGTAAATAACGTATCTAATATTTGTTGCCATTTTCAATGGATTTATTAATTTTGATAATAAAGCATTATCAGTAAAAATTGCAGAAGATTCAGTTTGTACCATTGAATGTGTTAACCCAGCTTCACCTAAAGTATCATATGCAGTCACGATAGGAATTGATTGTGATTGTGAACCTAAATACATTTTCATCCATTTATGTGAAGTGGATGCAAAAATATGTAATTTATCATTTGAATGTGGTTTTAACCCAATCTCTACAAGACCCTTCCCCAAATCATGCATAATTTTTTTCAATTCAGAGTAAGTATTATATTGATAATGAGATAATTCGAAATAAAACCAATTTTTCTCAACGGTTGTCAATTTACCATCAATTTTTTTCTCAACATGTTTAATCTCTTCATGAATCTCCACTACGTCTCTCCAACCCATTGCCTTCATATTATTATTTTTTTCAAAAATTTCCATAACGAATTCATAGATGGTGGAACAAGACATATTTAATGGTCTTACTAATGGTGCCTTTGCGACTTTAACATTTCTTCTTGGTGCAGATTCGTGTGAGTTTAGTGGTTTACCCACTTCCACAGTACATTGTCTAGTCATTTTAAAATAATTTAAATTGTTGTTAATAATAATAATTTATTACACAGTACAAAATTAGAAGTAAGATAAAAAGTATTATTAATTGTTAATATTACAATGAAGTGATTGATATAACGACATTCTTTACAAAGTCCAGATAAAAAATGTTGTATTTATAATATTTTTTGTACAACCAAATTTTTTGATAACCGCCCAACAAAAAAAAGAGCAGTTATAAAATTGTTGGATTTTTTGTTGGAATTTTGTGCAGAGTAAAAGGGGAGAAAATGTGATTTGTTGATTTGTGAGATTGCACAGAAAATGCGCAGGAAAAAGCGCAGAGAAATGGCGCAGGGCGTGTGTCGCAGGGCGTGTGTTTTTTTGGTTTGTGCAGGTAATTAGGGTTAGGGTTAGGGTTGGGGTTAGGGTTGCGTTAGGGTTCAGATACAAAAAAACAGTATATAAAACCAGTTTGAAACCACATCGAATAATAAAAATACAGTATTAAACAATAGTTAACAGACGAAAAGGGGTTACACAAGTATATAACAATGAGTAAAAATAATAGGGTCAACAGGGAATTATGCTGGGCCAAACGTGATATATTCTATGAATGTTTGGACAAGAACAATATTGTGGATCCAAATAGGGATTTACATAAAAAATGTACAATTGAAAAATTGGATTTTGAAAAGAGTTGTATTAAATCCTGGTTTGATTATTTTAATCAGAAAAGAGTTAGGGATTGGCATAATAAACAAATATTGAATGAAAGCAAAGAATAGTGGATATGCATTTGTAAATAAGCAAAACACATATATAAATAAATAAATATGTCATTGTAATTAAAAGTTTAAAATTGTTGAACAATTTGTATTTTACTCGGAATTAAAACGGAGTAAAATTAAATTTCCATGGGTTAAACTTTAATTTAATTTATTTAATTTCCACGGAAATTAAATAAACATTTTTCTGCTCTCCAAAAAAAAATTTCGAGAATCGAACGGAACGGATTTAACATGGAAATCCAATCTTTCAAACCACGGAATTACAATTTCCGCAAATCACCGTATCGAGAATCACGGAACAATACACACAAACGCAATTACTTAATCGAGGCAATCCGGAATCTTCCAGGGGACATCTTCCTCTCGAGACTCCGGGTTTCCTCATTAGTATCTGCGATCCACAATTATACGTAATTGATTCATTCCGAATTACCGTATTGGTTTAACAATTTACTTATTTATTCCACAAGTTTCTCCTATTTGTTCTTAATTACACAGCATTATATTAAATAAACTATATTAAATCACTATATTAAATCACTGCGTTCTTTTCTAGTAAATCTTTTTGACACTTAGGGGTGTCTGTTATCTTGCAAAATACCAAGATTTAAATTATTTTTTTACCATTCACTACTGTAATTTAATCGTATTTTTCAACCATCAAAACAGTAATTACAATAACCAACCCCTCTTTTAATAACTCGGTTATATTGAAATTTATCACTATACCATTATCTCATTATTAATATATTTCTGAATTGTTCTAGTAATATACCTCCTTTTTGGACCCTATAGAAATCTCCTTTTTTCAATTATACTACTGTTACAAGAATTATATTTCATATAATTTTAATATAAAAAGGTAAAAACTTTTCATATATTCACTCTCAATTTATCTTGTCTCCTTCTTATCTCTTTTCATTATTATATCAACAATAATAAAAATTATATTACACTTTAATAAATATTTCAAGAAAAGTTAATACAATTTAAACAACAACAACAACAATAAATCAAAACAAAAATGACAACTTTAATGTTAAAAGCAGGTAATCAAGCCATCAGAGTAAACCCACCCACGGGAGCTGACCTTCACATCACAAAACAAGGTTCTGACTGGCTTTGGGCACTATGTGCCGTCTTCGGTTTCCTATCACTAGGTTACATGTGCATGTTCGCCACAATTACCATGAAAAGGAAAAATAAATTATTAAGATATAGTACAATTTTACCATTATTAATTTCATGGATTGCATTTTTCGGTTATTTTATTTATGCTTCTGATCTTGGTTGGACACCAATTCAAGCTGAATTTAATCATGTGAAAGTTGATGATTCTGAAACAGTACCTGGTATGAGACAAGTATTTTATGCTAAATATGTTATTTGGGTACTTATTTGGCCAATGAATCTTTTATTAATGGAATTAGCCGCTCATTCTTTACAAATTGATAATACTGATAATAATGAAGATATTAATTTAAATGAATTAATTCATTCTTTATTATTACAAATTTTTGGTACTATTTATTGGGTTGTGGCACTTTTAATTGGTGCTTTAATTAAATCAACTTATAAATGGGGACCATGGGTTTTCGCTGTAGTGGTTATGTTATTCCTTCAATTTTTACAAATTAGAAGATATGTTACTGTATTGAAAATAAGAGGATTTACTTTATGTATGTTTGCTTTACAATGGTGTATTGTTTGGTTATATTTCATTTGTTGGGGTGTCTCTGAAGGTGGTAACAAGATTCAAAGTGATTCAGAAGCTGTATTTTACGGTGTTTTAGATTTTTCAATCTTTGCAGTTTTCCCAATTTATTTATTATTTATGATTGGTAAATTCGGTAATTTAAATTTTGCTAATAATATGAGCCTTCCAAGATTTAATAAAAAAAATAATGATGTTGAAAAAAATGTTGAATCTGAACCTGATACAGCTAGAAATTCTGGTGAAACTGCTATCCCAGATGATTCTGATGCCACTGAATAAATTTAGTTTCAATTTCTAATATTCCAATATTCTATTTTGAAAAGAAAAGTATTTAAAAACAGCAAAAAAACAATATTCTAATACTTAATACTTAATAGTTTTTTATCTACTATCTACTAAATAATTTTTTAAAAAAAAATATATAGCCTTTAAAAAAAAAAAAAATTATATCTTTTTTCTAATGATATGTTTATTTAATGAAAACAAAATTGAAATTTATTATTATTTTTTTTTATATAAGTTTTAATTAATTTTACAAATGGTATAAACAGTTTATTTATAACTATTTTCTGAATTTAATTTATTTTTTAACAGTTTTAGTTTCAGTAACAGTCTTAACAACAGTCTTTGTAATTGAAACAGTCGTGGCATGTTCAGTTTCATTAGAAACAAATAATTTAAATTTTGGTTGTGTCTTATTATCACCAATTATAATATCTCTCTTTGCAACATTACTTGTATTATTTGAATCACCACTTGAACCAGCATCAAAAACTTCAATTTTTGCTGATGCATAATTTTGTGCTGTAACAACACAAAATGCTGCACCACCAGCACCAATACTACTTGATCCACTAACTTCATTAACATCATTAACACTTGGATCAATGGAACATGGTAAACCAACACATTTACTTTCATCATCACAACTAATCTTAATACCAAATGTTGGTTTTTCATTTCTAAATGGTGTTGCCTCTTCTAAATAAATTGGATTCCAACCAATTTTAACATATGTATTACCAGAATCATCCATATTTGCACCAGCAACATATGGTGACCAATTCCCCCATGGATTTGAATTTGACCCCCATTTACAACCATCATCTACTGAAACACCTGGTGGATTAATATAATAATGTGCAGCAGTACCAGCCCAATATTCAGTACCAGGTACAGCTAAAGTTTCAGAATTACTTACTAAAGTTGGAATTAACATTTCTTCATTACCAGGTAAAACAGTTTGACAAAATGCAACATCACCACCACTTGCACTATTACAAGCAGTAACAGTACCTTTACCATCATAACAATAATCTTTATCAGGATTTGGTGTCTTTAATGTACCATCATCTTGACAATATAATCCACCATATTGTGAACCTGGATATGTATAACTTGTCACTTCTGGATCCCATTGACCCATTAATTGACCTGGTTTACAAGCATAGGGACACCAAGTACCTGGTGAACATGTTTGATCATAATGCATTGCCCAACCTGCATTTGCACCATTTTGTTGTACTGCAACCATACCATCATAATTGGGGAATTCACATGTGGAACCACCACTGGTACCACGTTTTTGATGTTTGTGATGGTCTTGTGGGGCTGTGGGGGTTGTGTTGTTGATGAAACTTGGTGCAGCTGCGGTTATACTGGAAAGTAATGCAATTGTATTTAATTTATTGTTTAATAACATATTTAATTTAAATTTGATATTGAATAATTGAAATAAATAAATGATTGAATTAAAAGTTAAATTTTAAATTTAAATGAATGACACAGTGAGTTATTAATTAAAGTAACTAACTTGATGTCTTTCTTAATTTGTAAACAAGAAGGGATTGGAAATTGTGACTTTCATTGTAACTTTTATATAATATAGACATTTTTTCATTTTGAGTACTTATTGACATAAATCTTGAAAAAACATGTTAAAAAATACATCATCAAAAGAAATCGACATTCTAGATCACCATTGTTGTTTCGAGATCTTCTCTATTAAACTGATGTACAACTAATCAATGATTGTAATAATTATAATAATAAATTAATTAATTAATTTGTGTCTAGATCTTGAAACATCGGAATTTTTTGAAATAAATCGGCTTTTCCAACCGTTTTCCAACCGTTTCCCTCTGTTTATTGTTCGTTTTTCTTCTAGACGTCCGGCCATTTTGTGACACTCCGGAAAAGCAACGGCGCATTTCCTCTTCGGGAAGTGTAATTGATTTGACATGGAGTTATTGAATTAATATTGCGTTAATATACAGTGTGGACGCACATTGTGGAATACGTCATTTTGTACTATAATTGTACACTGGGTCTTGTTCAAAAAGAAAGAAAAAACTGTTTTAAACAGTTATTAATTCTAGACTCCAGCAACATCATATTACTCAGCATGATAACGTAATTTCAAAAATGCTTAGTAATTATACACGTGCCCAAAACAGAAAAACACAAAAATCACGTGCACTTTTTTGTATTTTTTTTCAGGGTGCAAATTTAAAATCGGAAATGAATTGAAAAATTCAAAAAGCTAATTTTGTTTTAACCATCGAATAGAAAAATTGAATTCATTTGTTACTCTTTAGTCACTTCCTACATCGAACACCTTTCATTAGATATTAACATATCAAATATAATAAATAATAAAATTTTTATAACAAACATAAATTAGAAATGAAAGGTAGACAAATTCGTATCATTTCACTTTTAATTTTAGATACTATTTTCTTCTTGTTAGAAATAACAATTGGTTATATGTCTCATTCCTTAGCTTTAATTGCTGATTCTTTCCATATGTTAAATGATATTATTTCACTTTTAGTAGCATTATGGGCCGTCAAAGTCGCTAAGGAAAGAGATCCAGATGCTAAATATACTTATGGTTGGAAAAGAGCTGAAATTTTAGGTGCTTTAGTTAATGCTGTTTTCTTAATGGCTTTATGTCTTTCAATCTTTATTGAAGCAATTCAAAGATTAATTGAACCACAAGAAATTACAAATCCAAAATTAGTTATGTATATTGGTATCACTGGGTTAATATCAAATATTGTTGGTTTATTTTTATTCCATGAACATGATCATGATCATGATCATTTCGATATTGAAACAGGTGATGATGATACTTCAGCATTGGCCATTACAGATAGAACAGTACAATTATTAGCTGATGAAGAAACACCATTAATGGAAGGTTCCACTGCAGTGGATTCAACTACAAATTCACAACATAAACAACATAAACCAAAATCATTAAATATGCATGGTTTATTTTTACATGTTATGGGTGATGCATTAGGTAATATTGGTGTTATCACTGCTGCATTATTTATTTGGAAAACTGATTTTTGGTGGAAATATTATTCTGATCCAGCTGTTTCATTATTAATTACTGCAATTATTTTCTCTAGTGCTTTACCATTATCTCGTAAAACATCAAGAATTCTTTTACAAGCCACACCATCCACAATTTCAGCTGAAATTGTTCGTCGTAAAATTGAACAATTAGATGGTGTTGTTGAAGTTCATGATTTCCATATTTGGAATTTAACTGAATCAATTACAATTGCATCAATTCATGTTAAAATCGATTTACCAACTGATAAATATGAAAATTTAGCTAAATTAATTAGAAATGTTTTCCATGAATTTGGTATTCATTCAGCTACTGTACAACCAGAATTTGTTTCTGGTAATATTGACGTTAATCAAACAAGAAGATTTTCAATTATTGCTGGTGGTGATGAATCACAAATTTATAATTCAACTAATATTAAGCATTGTATTGTTGATAAGGCAATTAATTGTTCTCAAGAACATTGTATTCATGATTAAATAATACACTAAAGTCATATTGTTTCTTTTATTCTTCTATTTTTTTAAATAGTTTTTTTATTGATTAAACTGATGTTTCTTTTCGCTAAGAATATTTCATTGATCTTTTAATATAATAAATACTATTTCTTATATATTTTTTTTTAAAATACATACACATATACGTATATAAATATAGATTGCTTTAAATTTAAATTGAAAATTTATTGAATATTATTTATCACAATTCATTGATAAAATAACTATCTGATCAGGTTTTTTGTGTGATCATTTTTAAAGGGAATTATTTCTTGCGAAAAAAAATTAAAATAATTGTAAAGCGGCTAACTGATTTTTGTATTATTGAAGACAGTAAATAAGGGAAAAGTGGAAAATAGAAATATTTACAAATAAACAATATGACAGATGATAATATTGAATTGGTTTATCATATTAAATTATTCCCACAATCAGGTAAAAAAACATTTGAAACAAATCAATTATTAACACCCTTAGATGATACAATTACACAAAATAATCAATTATTCAAAAAGGTAAAACAAGAGAAAGGACAAAATTATAAGATTATTAAATTAATATATCGATCATTGTTAAATTTTAGTTTATTTAGAATAATAATATTGTATATGACGCAAAGAAATTTATCCAAGACAATTCAAAATAGATTCATAAGGAAATGGTTAATTTTAATTGATTTACAAATTTATAGTCTTTTACAAAAATCTGATCAATTGTTTATATCAATTGCATCTCCAATATTAACAATAATCGATGATTTTAATTGTGATTTAAAGAATTTTGTTCAAATAACTTTGAAGAATCATATTGTCATGGAGAATGGTTTCTCTAAATTTTTCTTAGAAAATGTTTTATTAAGATTGGATCCCACTATAAAACCTATTAACAATATATTGTATAATATTTTACATATTTGGTTTAACGATAAAGAAGTGAAACAAATGGATATTGAAATATTAAATTTTTGGTTACTGACTTTACAAATAAAATATTTTATAATATGCGATGTAGTCAAACAAATTTCAAAAATATTGCTTACACCCATCCTTTATTTAGTACATGTTAACGAAGTTATTAATGAAAAATTACATGGTTACACAGAATTAACAATTCGTGACATTTATATTGTCATGAAAGAATCAATACATTTCTTATGGTTAGAGATTATTTTCTAGTGACTGTTTTTGGTAACTGCCACAACCCGTACCTTTTCTACATTGTTTTTTTTTGCTTTTCCTTTTTTTGGAAAAATACTACGAATTACCGTTTTGGGACATTTATTTTTAACATTTTTAATTTTTTGCGTTTGAATTTCATTTTCCTACTAGAATTGGTTCACCTTTTTTTCTAGGCGGACACATCGCATTAGAACAGTCGTCAGTGTAAAACAGTTAGGCCGGCCCTATTTACTCTTTCCCGCCAAATCCGTATCTCCTTTGGAAGGAGTCCTCCTGCCAACCCCCCAACATCAAACTTTCCGAATTCACGAAATTTTCCACCATTACCGTAATTGCTATCATTTTATTGTATTGATTGATTCACTAAAAGTGTACTTTTCTAGTAAATTTCAATTTTTAATTTGGTTTACACGAAGTAGCGTAAAACAGTATAGAAAAAGTGAGTAATTAATATACATATAACTTATGAAACTATGAAATATAATATTGTTGATTAAAGACCGGGAATGCTTAAAACAGTTGTTTACTAGTTACTGTAAATGTAATGCGTATCAAATGAAATGAAAGAAACAAATTTTTTTTTAGTCATTCTCGTTATATCCCAACCAGATATTTTTTTCTAAATTTTTTATTATCAATATTATAATGAATAGCTTCTATTAAACAATTATTAAAAGAATTTTAAATACTAACAATTATTTATTTGATTTTTTTATTTAAATTTAACATTTATTGTTACTTTAAATCAATAACCAAATTTTTATTATTTCTCCACAGATGGCTAATTTAAGAGAATATCAAGTTATTGGTCGTCGTTTACCAACTGAATCCGTTCCAGAACCAAAATTATTCAGAATGAGAATTTTTGCTCCAAACACTGTTGTTGCTAAATCTCGTTACTGGTATTTCTTACAAAAGTTACACAAGGTTAAGAAGGCTTCTGGTGAAGTTGTTTCCGTTAACGAAATCGCTGAAGCTCACCCAACCACTGTTAAGAACTTCGGTATTTGGGTTAGATACGATTCTAGATCCGGTACTCACAATATGTACAAGGAAGTCAGAGATGTTACTAGAGTTTCTGCTGTTGAAACTTTATACCAAGATATGGCTGCTAGACACAGAACTAGATTTAGATCTATTCACATCTTAAAGGTTGCTGAAATTGAAAAGACCGCTGATGTTAAGAGACCATACGTTAAGCAATTCTTAACCAAGGACTTAAAATTCCCATTACCACACAGAGTTCAAAAATCTACCAAGACTTTCTCTTACAAGAAGGTTTCCACTTTCTATTAATTAATTAATTGGAAAATAAGATTATAAGAAATTATTCATCTATATATAAAAATTAATATAATATAATAAATAAAATTCATCAATTTAATAAGTGTCAAATTCTTTGAATTAATGTGTAAAATTGGAGGCAATTGGGTAGTATCTATTTTTTTTTTATGTAAATGAGTTATGACTACCAATGATTAAAAATTAATCATTAAATTAAGAACACGATATTTGTTTATTAAACTCATTTATCCATTTATTTTATTTTATCTTCATTAAATAAGTAATATACATAAATTAAATACATTATTTAATTAATTAATGTTTGGCAGTTGGGATATCACCAGTTAATTTACCAACAAATTCTCTAGCCATATCACCGAAACCGACCATAAAGACAGTTTGCCAAATACCTAAACCAACTCTTGGTGCTAACCCACGGTATAACCCACGAACACCATTTGTCTTATAAATATAATTAAATGTCTTACCAACAGTTAAATTTTTTGGTCTATTTGGATCCACAGTTTTAGATTGCATTTCCACTCTAATAACTTCAATTGGTTGATTCCAAGCACTTAAACCACCACCAATAGCGGAAGCAGCAATTTTTTCTACAGCAGATAATCTATCATCTTTACCAGTTTTACCAGTAGCCTTTCTAATACCATCTTCCACTAATCTAGAAAGACCGAAACGAGACCCCCAATTTGTCATTTGTCTAATACAAACAGCGTTAACACCTTTATAAATACCTCTTAAACCTTCTTTAGCCCAAATACCTTTAAAGACAGCCCAAGATGATTCCTTAGCGGCTTCACCTACTGCTTTTCTTCTAGTAATCTCCACAGTTTTCATACAAGTACAGAACCCCATAGTTAAATAAGATTGAGCGATACCACCAGTGATACCACCAAGAATACCAGCACCAAAATTATTTAAACCTAATACTTTCTTATATCTATATTCAGCTTCAGTAGCGACAAATAAAAGTACTGCACCTTTAGTGGAGGCTTCAATCCAAGCCCATGGAATTAAACCTTGATAAAATCCAAATACACCACCACGAGACCAAACATTTTTCACTGAACCAATGAATGTTAATTTTCTGTTTGCGGCCATAGTGGTCTTAATGACTTCTAATGGTTGACCTAATGATGTGACTTCACACATATTGATACCGGCACCAAGAATAATATTGGAGAAATTAATCTTTCTCTTTTCCACTTTCTTTTCAGACATGTTGTCGTTTTGTTGTTATTATTGATTAATTAATACGTGGGTTGATTGTAATTAGTGTAAAATATGATTTAATTTAAATTAAATTATTAATACATTTAATAAAATTTTCCATTTATTAATCTCGAAAGATTTAATTTCAAAATTCCGCGGAATTTTAATTGTTTATTACTATTATTATTGTGTTATTGTGCAAATGGTGCTTGATTTGATTTACGATGGAACAATTGACGTGTGTGCAGTGTGTTATATTGGGCAAATCTTGTGTCAGATGTGTTTTCGTGGAGCTAGGTAGTCTATATAAACAGCTATTATCCTTACCACGGTTCATACACTTGTAAATGTAAACACAGAGAGTCAATCTTATTGGTCTATTGCACTTTCTACGCAGATTTCTGTGCAAATTAATCATATTGCAAATATTGAAAAAACGAATTTTGCAATATTTAATTTTGTTTTACAGTGAGAACTGCAGCGATGGCGAAGAGAAGAGGTAATAATAAGGGCAAACAGGCAACAAGGGACTGGAGATCTAGTGTGTCGCAGTTGCTGGATAAGAGAATAAGTCAAGAGAGCAATGAAAATGGCTTAGAAAAGGACGCACAAGTTAAAGAATCTAATTTAAAGATCAAACAAGGTAAGAAAATCGAAAATAATAAAGTCTCTAAGAAATCCCTACAAAAGCAATTTAGCCACATTATACATGAATTCAATCAAAGAAAATCGAGGAATGTCTCTCGTGATGAAAACGTTAGACCAAATAATTTTGATACGATTACGAAAATTTCCAAAAAAAGATTCAATAGAGATGAAGATGAGGATGAAAATAATGCAAATGATTCTAACCAACCAATATCCAAGAATAAATTACGGAAATTGAACAAACCAAGTTTGTTATCATTAAAGGAAAATGTATCGCATCCCGAAATAATTGAATGGTTTGATTGTGATGCTAGAGAACCATTCTTACTATCTACTATTAAATCAAACAAGAATATCACTAGTGTTCCCAAGCATTGGCAATCGAAAAGAGAATACTTATCGGGTCGTTCATTACTGAATAAGAAACCGTTTGAATTGCCTGATATTATCAAACAAACTGAAATTAATAAAATGAGAGAAGTTTTACCTGATGGTAATAATGACACTAATGATAAATCAATTAAAGAATTATCTAGAGCCAGAGTACAAACAAAATTGGGTGTATTAGATATAGATTTTAAAAAAATGTATAACATTTTCTTTAAATTAGGCTCCATTTGGAAACCAAAATTACTATTACCATTTGGTGATTTATATTTTGAAAATAGAAATTTAGCCAAGGAGACTAATTGGAAAGTTTTACAAGAAAAATATCAACCAGGTAAAATATCAATGGAATTAAGAGAAATTTTAGGTTTAAAAGATGGTCAAATTCCTAGTTGGTGTTTAAAGATGAATCAAAATGGTTTACCACCAAGCTATCCAAATTTAAAGATTGCTGGGATTAATTGGGATATTAAAAATTTAACAAATGAAAAATATGGTAAATGGGTTTCAATAAAGGAAAAATTAATTAAAACTAGAAATAAAAATCTTTTTGGTAAAATATTGAATTTTAAAGAAGACACTAAATTTGAATCGGATAATGAGGATACTGAATTACAAGAAGAACCGGAATTAGAAAATGAATCAAAAGACAATAAAATTGACAATGAAAATGAAAATAGAGAAGAGGAAATGGAATTGATTACTGAAATTTCTGTTGTCTCTAATGAAAAAATTGTAACTGAAAATGATGAATCAACTAAACAATTGTACACTGTATTAGAAGAAACCTCCAAATCAGAAAATAATGAAACGATTGGTTATGAAAAAGCATACGTATTGAATAAAGGTTCTGGAACAAATGATGCTGAAGATAGTAGCCTCAACAAAAAAACTCATAATCATGAAGATGAAGATGATGAAAACCAGAACAATAATGAATTACAAAATTTCAAATTCTAATCAAACCTTATTATTTTGCAATTTCAATAAACTCATCGCGATTTCAAAAATTCATTTTTTCCCGAAAAATAAATTTTTTTTTCAAACTCATCGATTTTTCAATATAACAATTTAATACTGATCCTTCTACAATTGCATTAAATTAAACACATATAAAGAGAAATGGGTGATCATAAGGTTAGCAGTAAGAAGAGAAAATCGGATAAGATTGATGATACATCTTCTCAAAAAGTTAAAAAAGTAAAAAAGGATAAGAAAATTAAAAAGGATAAAAAGGTTAAAAAATCTTTAAAAAAGAAAGAAAAAGACAGTACTGAGAAATTGGATTCAAAGAATGACAAAATAGTGGTTAATGAAGATATTTCACAAGAATATAATTATTTAAATACTGTTAAAATTGAACACTCAGTGACAAAATTTATTGAAATG
This sequence comes from Grigorovia jiainica (nom. inval.), assembly GCA_030571715.1. Lineage (NCBI taxonomy): Eukaryota > Fungi > Ascomycota > Saccharomycetes > Saccharomycetales > Saccharomycetaceae > Grigorovia > Grigorovia jiainica (nom. inval.). The sequence goes on along the minus strand of JAJLYE010000025.1, from coordinate 58,021 downwards.
TATAAACGTATCATTGAATTATCACCAACGTTTGATAAATATCAAGATTTAATTAATAATATTAAAAATGGTAAAGAAATGGATGTGGAAATGATTCCAACTTTATCTAGATGTTTCTTACAATTAGCTGCTGAATTAAAAACAATGCATTGTCTTCAAAAAAAGAGTATCTTAGATGAAATTGAAAATTTTGAAAACGTCTTTAAAAGTAATAGTTTGAAATCAATTTTATCCATTATTGATGATAAAGATATTGATAAATTACGTGATTTACACAAAAATAACTCTAAGAAAGATCCTTTTGATAAAATAAATTCAAATAATTTAATCAATCAAAATGTTACATTTAATAAAGATGATAATATTAGTAAAAACAGCAATAGTTGGCCACCACCACTTCCGGAAATTAGAAATCCATTAATTAGAGCATGTGCATTTACACATAAATCAATGGTCAAAGATAAGGATTTCCTTAGTGAAGATATTAAATTAAATACACACAATGAAAGATTGGAATTTCTTGGTGATGCTGCATTATATTTAGTCGTTACAAGATTAATTTATAAGAGATTCCCATTATTTGATGATGGTCAATTAACTAGATTAAGAAGTACAATTGTAAGAAATGATACTTTAAGAATCTTTTCTGATTTATATGGATTAACTGAACAATTAAGATCTCGTGTGGCAATTCATTCGGATGCTACTTACGCTTCTGGTAAGAAAAAATTAGAGGCAGATGTATTTGAAGCCTACGTTGGTGCTATTGTTGAAGATTATCCAGAAAATTATATGGAAGTTTTAGAGAATTGGTTGTCTAGATTAATTGAACCTACTGTTCAAAAATTAACAAAGACAAATGTAAATTTAGAAAATATCACTGAAGTTAATCTAGATGCTAAAAAAGAATTATATTCATTAATTGGTTATGCTGCCTTAGGTTTAAACTATCCGATTGTTAAATCTTGGTCTAAAGATAGTCAAAATGTTATTGTGGAATGTAGAATTGGTGATGGTACTGTTTTAGGTAGAGGTGTTGGTAAAAATGTTAAATTAGCCGGTGCTAAAGCCGCTGAAAATGTCTTATCTAAAAAATCCTTAATTGAAGAATATGCTAATAAACGTGCCGCTATACCAAGAACTCAATCGCAATTGAAGTTTGATGAAAAGAAAAGTGATAATAGTAAGGACAGTAGTAAATCTGATTTAAATAATGATAAAAGATTTAAAAATAATTATGGCAATAACCATGCATCATTCAACAACAACAATAATAATAGTAGTAGTAGTAGTAGTAGTAATAGTAATAGCAATTATAATAATAGTAATAGTAATTATAATAACTCTATGTTTCCTACCATCAAAACTACATCATACAAAAATAATAATGCCTCTAGATTTACTAACCACAACATGTCATTTAAAAATAATAATAATACTAACAATAATAGAGTTGGTAACAGTACAACATATAAAGCCAATAATGATACTAGATTTACTAATGAGCAGAAGAAAATTGTTTTAGATGGCAAAGGTGGTTTCTCATTCAATTAGAAAATATTTCTTTTTGGTTGTATTAGATGGATAAACTAAATGCACAATTATAAATTTAATATTTTTACAATACTTATCTTTCTCTTTATGACATATAATTAAATTTAACTACATAAAAATATGTGATATATAAATAAATATCAATGAATATACAAAATAATATCTATAAGAGTGTATCTGTTGTTAATGTCTTATGTTTACTTGGAAATTTAGCTTTAATTTTCTTTTTTGTAGTCTTGTTGTTATTATGATCATCGCTACCAATAAGGAAATCAGGCATTTGTTGTGAACTGGAATAAATAGCATTTAAATTACTACCATTTTTCTTAATCTTCTTTTGCACTTTACTACTTTCCTTAGCGAACCATTTTTCAAATTCCATAGCGGCCATTTTCTCCTCAATGGATGACACGGGTGGTGGTAAACCCTGTTGTACATTACCATATGTAGCGGTAATTTGATTAACTTCAACTTTAGTTGATGTCATGTATGGTTTAATACCACCTGGATTACCAGTACTAACAAATTCTGTATATTTTACAGCAGATTTATCCAAATGTGCCTTTTTCTTTTTATTTTTAGTTTGCTTAATATCAATGGAATGCGTATTTAATAATGATGGTAATGCCTTTGAAGTATGAATTGATCTTTTGTCCTCAATATAAGGTGGTTTTTCAGATTGTGAATCAGCAATGACAGTTTTGGTTTTCTTTTCTTTACCCCATACAGGTTTCTTTTTATTCTCCTGTTCTATTTTTTCAACTTGAACAAGTTCCTTTCTACGTTGTTTTTGTGAATTCTTTTTAAAAGCACCAGTACTCTTTGATCCATGAGTAGGTTCAACTGGAATTAATGGCTCTAAAGGTTTTTTGGCTTCAACCAATAATGATGGTAACTCTGAATTAGTATTGGTTTCTGTATGAATTAAAATTTCAGCCTGTCTTTCTAGAATAGTGGGTGCTATAGGTTTAGAGACTTCAGAATTTTTACGTCTATTCTTTCTTGTGACCTCTACAAATACATCAGAGTCATCGATTGCAGAAGAATCTAACCCACTATTCCAAGCAGAATCTATAATATGTGGTGGTTTAGCATAACTTGATGATCTTCTAGTTGAAACTCTCCTGGAGGATGGTGGTGTTCTGATCACTGCACTAACAGGAATACCTTTATCAAGTGCGGCAGATGATCTTCTTCTGGAACTACTTGAAGATCTAGGTTTGTTATTGTTAAGTAATTTAATATCCACCAATGGTCTAAATTCTCTATCTATAGCCATGAAATGTTCATTAAATGCATTAATATCTTTCTTAAATAATTGCAACCAATTTATATCATTTTGTTTATACCATGGTTTAAATTTTTGATCTTTATTATTTCTTTCTTTAATTTCTTTTAATTGATTTTCTAGTTCATTCCATATTTTGTCATCAAAATATTCTTGAATTAAAGGTATGTTATCCTTAGAGAAAAGGATTGCAATATGAGATAAGATATACCATGAACAGTTAGTAACTAGAAGATTAGCATTGCAGTACGATGCATTAACAAGGATGGGAATAACTGTTTCACCATTGATATATTTAGATATTATACCTTCTAGATAATTTTTATAATTGGTATAAAGAATTTCATCAGATAATTGTAAAAGATTTAATAAAAATTGCAATGAATCGAAATATTTTAAATCAGTTAATGAATCAATTATGGATTCATGGAATGTATGACCATAAATGTGATTCAAAATACATTTAAATGTCTTAGAGTCGTGATTGGTCAAATCTACAACTTGAAATTCATTTTCATATCTTGACCAATCCTTCATATTTAAAAGATGGAAAAAAGGACATCTAGCGGATAAAATCATTGAATGAGCATAAATAATTCCATCAGATAAAAAGATTTTAGTATCAGGTTTGTCCATTTTGACATCAGTTTCCTCTTTCAAAGATGGATTAAATTGTTCAGTGACAGTCAATAAAGTTTTCAAATAATGTGGTAATTTCTGGAAATGCAATGCATCTTCCACTAAATTAACTAAAAGGGTATTACTTTGTTGTGAATCTGGTTTCCTATCCGTGTAAAGAAAATGTACAATTTCTTTTATAATTCTTGGTAAAGAAAGGGAATCTTTATTACATTCAACTTTTATTGACCAATCTGAATCATCAATGTTTGATACAAGTTCTAATGTAGTCAAATTATCATTTAAGGTAAATTTCTTATTACGTAATAAATTATCAATCAATTTTGCACAACGTAAATGTAATAAAAGTTTATGACAATAACAAATAATTTCATTTGTTGTAGCGTCAATAAATTTAACATTAAATTTATTTATATTTAAATTTTGTGAAATTGAATCAATCTCCATAGAATAATCATAATTTGTGAAATATTCAGAATTTTCAATATTTAAACTGTTTAAATAATTTCTCTTATCGTCTATTGAAAAACAATTTTGTTTAGATCCCTTGTTATTTGTTAAAGGTGAATATATGGCAAATTCATTAAATAAATTATCAGATGGTGATAAAATTGGTAAATGATTTGTTTCATCTTTGATAACTGTAAATGATGCGAAAGTAGAATCACATGCAACTTTCAATGGTCTACCAGAATTTAATTTATTACTATAAATTTTTTCCACAATTTTTTCCTTTTTATTTTTATTATTGTTGTTAATGTTATTGTTATTCTTGTTATTTTTGTCATTTTTGTTATTGTTGTTATTATTATAATTAATTTTATAAATTTCACCACCAATGGTACAAATAATTAAATTACCTGAAAAACCTACATCAAAATCTAAACAATTTTTAAAATTAACATTTGGTAACCAAACTAAATTAACTGGTAAAATATTATTTTTCACATTAGACCATAATTTATCATTTTCCACTTTCCAATTAATTAACCCTACTCTACCACATTTATATTTAATGGCAAGATTATTACCAAATTTATTGGAACATTTTATATCTACAACGTCATTTGGAATTTCCTTTGGATTAAAATGTTTAAATGGATCTAAATCTTTAAAATTACGTGGCTTAGCTAATGGAATCTTGAAAGTTTTCAATTGATAATTATTTAAAACAGTTAAGATATTACCCTTTGATCTAATAAAAGTAGTAAATTCAGTACAAAGAATTTGTTCAATTTCTTGTAAATTATTTAAATTTAAAATAATTGGTTTCTTAATAATATGACCTTGAATATTATTATATTCAGCATTAAATTGTAAATGTGTATTTGTTTTATTACCCATTTGACCAATATTTAACCCCCAAAAATAAATAAGTCCATTGTTTGTGACCGCACAAGAATGAATCTTGGAACAATTAATAAATTTAATTTTTTCATTATCCAAAAAATTAATTCTTTTCGGTATTGAATTACATTGTAAATCATTTAAAATGTTATTATTGTTATTGTTATTATTAGAAGTTGAATAACCTAATTGACCATAAACGTTCCACCCCCAAGAATAAACATTACCATCATTAGTCAATAGTAAATTATGATGATCACTAATTTCAATTTGACTAATTTCCATTTTAATTAAATTATTATTATTATTATTACTATTATTTGAAATTGAATAATTGAAAATATTATCAATATTTAATTTATTAAATGAAAAGCATGGTTTATCAGTAATACCATTACCTAATCTACCTCTATTACTATTCCCACAAACAAAAATTTCATTATTGGTAGTGAATAAAACTGAATGATATTTACTTAATCTTATATCTTTAATAAAATTATTATTATTATTAGGTAAAATTGAATTATTTAATTGATTAATATGTAATTGGAAAAACTTTTGTCTATTATCTTTATTACCAGTCCCCAATTGATAATTTGTATTTGCCCCTAAAGTTAATAAATGTGAACCATTTTGCCCTTGTAAAAAATCGGTCATATCCATGGATGGATATTTCCAAATCATTGATTTAATATTTGATAAAAAAAGATCAGTATCTGATTTCGGTGGTGATGAATCATTTGAATTGTAAATGATACCATTTGGTGTAATAAAAAGTGGTAAATTTGTATCGGGAGTTAAATCATTAGTTAAATTTAAATAATATAATTCTAATGGATTTAAATTTTCTCTATCGGTAATATTTAAAATATGTGAATTATTTAAATTAATTAAATTAATTAAATTATTATTATCTTCACATAAATGAATCCAATTTTGAAATAATTTGAATGATTTGTGTAAAAACCCTAATGATAATGTTAAATGTAATGGTGAATAACCATTTTCCCAATCAATTGAATTAAAATCTGTTTCAAATAGATTCTTTAAAGAATTGTTATAACAGTTAATAATGGATGAATCTCTACCAAAACAATCAATAATTACATTATCTTTCTTGGGCATATTTGAATAAATAGCAAAACGTGAATGTATTATTAGATGTAAATCTTATTGAATTTTAATATTGTAATTGAAATTTGATTTATTTTAATTTACAATACAAATAAGATTAAATTTGAATTTAATTTTTTATTTATTTAAATTTGAAAAAAAATAACCGCCCACGAGGATTGTGAGGGTAATTTTATAGTTTTAATTAATTAATGTACATAGATATATATAAGATGTAGATATGGTATAGACGATGAGATATGGTTATTGAAAGATGGATTATCCCCCTAAAATAACATCCAAATAGATCCACCTAATAAAATACTTAAAATGATTGCTGTTACAATTGCTGCACCAGCTCTATCACCAGAATCAATATTTAAATTATTTTGTAAAACATCTCTTGAAGTTGAATTTAAACCAGCATTAACATCCCCCACAGATGAACCACCATTATTTGCTGTATATGGAGCAGGTCTTTTTTCAAATAATTGTGAATTAATAACTTCTAAAGCACAAATTTGTTCACCAAGACCATAAACACCATCCCAACCATTTTTTTGCCAATTAAGACCACAAGTATGACCATCAGAACCACCAGAACAAGATTGACCAGCTGCTGTAGCACTTGTTGCTAATAATGGATCCAAAGTATCCTTAGTGAATGGAGCCACGACAGTGGTTAAACTTAACATTCTTGAAAATAAAGATTTAAATGTTCTTTGATCATTATTACAATTATTTGATGTTTGACAAGCACTTTCGTACATTATACCATCTTGGAAAAAATAATATTTAGCACTTTCAATTAATTTTGTAACACGATCTTCCCACACTGATGAACCATTTGTAGCATTATACATATAAGCAGCACCACCTAATAAAATACCATGAGTGTATGACCATTCTAAAGTAGTAATATCAGTACAATTATCAGAAATATCAGCACCATCATAAACTTTAATCATATCATTTTCATCAACGATATACCCCACAGTATCTAACCAATCATAAACTGTTGTTGCGACATCATTATAAGTGGAATTACCTGTATAACGACCCAATCTAGCTGCTAAATTAAATAGACAAGCATTAGCAATAGTATTTTTATAATTATAACCCGAATTCCAAGTAAAAATTTGCCATCTTAACCCCCCACCACAATCAGCAGCATCCCAACGTGACCACATTGTATTATAAATTGCTTGAACCATATAAAGCCAACCTGGTGAACCATCTGTAGGTGCAGTAAAATTTCTCTCCACAGCATCCATAATAGTCAACCCCCAAACACCTTGATCATCATTCCCCTCCACCATTGTTTGATTTGCCGGAATAAAATCATAATCATCACCCGCCTGAGCTAAGAATGCATCCATTAATAAATTTTCAAAAGTATTATTTTGACAAAGGAACCAATTTTGTAACATACCACCGAATGCTTCACCAGCATTCCACCAATAGTATGGTGGTTGAAACATACCAACGGTACCACCGTATCTGTCACCTTCGTAGTAATCAAGCATACCTTTTTGAATTAGTGCTGTTGCGTCACAGATGTCTTGTGTGGATGAGGATGTTGATATGTCTAGGGCGAGGGATGTTGTTGTAAGGAGTGTTAAGTAGTATAACAATATTGATAGTATCATTGTGTTGTA